>BPLR01013290.1:0-44258 GCA_021605095.1 Caerostris extrusa | reverse complement strand
CCACTAATTTTTAAAAAGCAAAGCTATTTAAACAATTTCTTTTCTTTTTTTTTTAAACTTTATTCTGTTTCTTTATTATTGGTGTTCTCTCCCTTAGAAATGTAATAGAAGAATAAGATCCTATTTATTTAAACTTCTTAATAAATTCTCTTTTAGACATTTATATAATTGTCTCGCGAAATGAATGTTAATTAGAAGACACGTGGGTTAAAACAATTAGGGCAAAACAAGAGGATTTAAATACACGTTATGTAAACACACTCTGTAGTGTGGCAGTGATTGTGATAAACTCAGACAAGATCAATTTTCTTAAATGTCAAGATGTGTAAAAAGGAAAATGTAAGCGTATTTCATTTTGCTATATCCCTTAAATAATATTCACATAAACTTAAACTTTTACTACGTACCACAAACATAGAGCAAAAAATAAGCAACGATTAAATTTAATATTTAATCGTTGCTTAAACGTTAACTATAATATATATACTATATGTTATATGTAATATTTAATGATTAAATTTAATATTTACAAAAATCAAATTATCCTAACAAACATTATATAATATTTAAATTTTTAAATTAAAGATAATTTTTGATTTAAAAATATTTCATTTATATGAGTACATTTAATTTTTTTTTTTTTTCTATCGACAGAAGTTAGAATGATCATTTAAAAATTCATAACTACATGAACTTATAAGGATCAGCTTTTTTTTTTCTTTATTTAAATTTTTCTGAATTGTAATTTGGACATCCTACGTCTCTTTGACATGTCAGGATTTTTAATTAAATTATTTTAGAACAGCGGCGTACACCATCTTTATGGAATTAATTTCACCAGGTTCATTTCAATAAAAATTGTATTATTATCATGTTTGAAATAAGGCTTTGTAATTTTATGTTTTGTTTTGCTAGATGCCTATTTTGTTTATTTATGCCACAAAAAACCCAACAATGGATTGCGAAAAGAGAGCCTTGTCTTCTGAGTAGACTTTTAAGGGCAACTCTCTTTGCCTTTGCTTGTCTGAAAGAAATTCTGAAAGCTTATAACAGGCAGCCTAAATGTAAAAGTGAGATATTTATATATCTTCTAAATCGCTATCGACTCACCTCGTTTTTGAAATCTGGGACTGAAATTGATGTAGATATTCTTACTAATCCTCCTGGTGCTGGAAAGCATACATCAGGTCCAGACGACGCCGTTGCAGGCGACTGGACCATGGCTACGGGTAATATTCAGCTTCACTTTAGCGAGGAACCACGAGGGCTGAAGACCGACCAAACCTCAAGACAACGCTCTACGACCACGTTAGACCGGGACTGACGGTTTAAAGTGTATTCCGAAACATTACAAGCATCCATGACACCGCCGGAATTCGAACCCGAAACCTGTGGCACTGAGTACCAGAGCTCTTGACGCTCAAACCATTCAGACCCCGCAATTGATGTTTCAAAGCAAATTATAATTTGAGCCTCTTCTTCACAATATTTTGTCATGTCACGTCACAAATTGCTCTACATGTTGAGCTTTACTATCACAAGGATTTTAAATAGTTTTTAATGTTCTTAAGTTAAAAATAATTTTATTCAAAGAAAATAGCTTAACGCATGCATATAAATGCGTCAAAAATCTTTTAAACTTTAAAAAAAAAAAATATTAGTTTAAATCGTACTTTAATCAATAAAAATAAATACAATCTACCATACCAATCGAATCTTTTCAGCCAATGTTGTCAACTTTATCGTTGTAATGTTGTCAGAACAAGACAGAAATGCACATGTTGTAAATTATAAATAATAATGGTAATAATCATATATATATATATATATATATATATATATATATATATATATATAATTATTACATTTTATAAGTATACGATATATACTTATAAAATGTAATAATTATTAAAACAATATTTATAAATATTACTTGCAATGTTTAGGACAGACAATACTAAAAATAAATCTTCAACATATGGAACAAAGAAAACCATTATTCCGCGGCAAAGAGATCAGGATTAGAAGTGCCTACAAACACAAGGAATGTAGAAGAAGCGGAAATTGAGAGAAAAAAAAAAAAAGAACACACTGTAGAAATCTGAGAGTTTGGAAAGGCATCAACAGAGGAAAAAGAAGCAGAAATACACTGAATGGAAGAACTTTTGGAAGTCAGGTTTACTCAAGAACTTTTGTACCAGAAGAATTAAATACGTTTTACTTGTTGAACAAAGAGGCAGATATAATATTGACTCTAGTTTATCCTTTCAGGCATTCTAGGACAAGATAGTAAACTTTGTAAAATAAGGGGTAACAAAATGTTTATAGGGACGGCTGATTTCTAAAGTCGTAAACTGCAGTTTTATTAAACTGTTTTATTACAAAGCAATCCCTACGGTTGGATTGTTTCCTTTTTTAGCTTAAAGTATGCACATGTATTTACAGAAATCTGGAATAATAAATATGTGCGGGCTTTTGAAGTCCATAGATTGAATGTACTTTATAAGATTTGAGTTGCAGATTAAAAATATTTTTAAGGAATGTTGAGCTCTTCAGTGCTAGTTCATTTTTATTATTCAGTCCTTCAAAAGAAAGAAATTCGCATTGAAATTTATTTAATTATTATATATATTTTGAGTTTTCTTTAAACAAAAAACGGTATATATATATACACTTCAATGTTCAATACTATAGTTTGGTACTTTTAACCAAATCTTTTTAAAATGTGAGTTAAATGCCCTTTACAAAACTTTTTATTGAATCTAGCTGAGCTCTGGAATCTTTTCTTAGGTTTTTGGCCCTTCATTCACACATGTGAGACACTATCAGAAATTACTCTTTAGAAATGCATGTAAAAAGGAATAGTTAATGTTGCTTGGTACCTATATATTAAAAGTAATACAGATTTAAATGAAAGATAAAAAAACAAACTATGCTTTTTTTTCCCACATTGATTTTTAAAAAAAAAAAAATATTTCTGGAAGTCAATTACAAAAATGTTAAATAATTAGTAATAAAAAACATTTTTAAAAATAATAACATATATTTTTTTTTTAATCTTTAAATTATCAGTTTTGTTTTCTTCTATTGTCACTTCATTTTGAAATATAGATTTGTTTTTTTGTAATAAAGCCTGAAAATAAATGAAGTTTTATTAAGCTACTCCATAAACATTTAATAATTATAAGAGCAATGTTGTTCTAAAAGAAAAATCTGTTTCGCAAATCATTAGCGCATTCTTAAAATGTTTCTTACTGAATTGTATTTATTCTACAATATATATCAAGTGAAAAAAAGATAAAATGAAGTTATTTTAAAATAGTTAAAGGATAAAATGAAGTCATTTTTGTATGGTTTAAAAAAAAAAAAAAAAAGAAACACGGAAGAAGAAAATGCATTACAGGTGAATAGAGATTAAATAAAATATTTCGCCTGCTTTCACCAAATCTACAAATAGTATTGATAATTATGAATGTTGACACACATTCAATGAAATAATATTGTGTGTAATTAAATGTTCTTTAATGTTTTCAAACATTTTGCATCCGCTAATTAAAACTTGTTTAAATATCATACATCTTTCACACAGCGTTTTAAATTTTTCATTCTAAAAATAGTAATATTTACAAAAAAATAATCTAATGGGAAATGAAGGTGAGTCTTATATGCTCTGGTTTGAATTTCGAAAATTTCAATTATACGAGTATTAAATGTCTAATTTATTCTCTCCTTTTTTCAGATTAATTACTTTTCAATTTTCGATAATAAAATTTGTATTCTTAACCCTTTTTCTATTTTTTTTTTTGTTATTTATTATTTTATGTATAAGGGAAAATTATATTAATATTAATAAGAAATAATAATAATAAAGATAATATAATTTTTTTTATTATCTTTATTATTGTTTATTTTAAAAATTATTAATTCAATTAAAGAATAAATAACATTTATCATGCAAAACAGTGTTAGTTAGTTGTTTTATTATGTAATGAAGAAAAACAGACCCCAATAAGGTCTTTGTCGTATGAATTTTATCAATTCTATGATTTGTTATATAGCTGATTAAAAACAAAAAATTTTTTTTTTGAAAAATTTAAAAAATACATTTTTTAAAAAGTATTATTCTTCATTAATTATAAGTTTCATTAAGAACTAATGCTATTTTTTAGCCTATGAAGAATTTAATCTACTCAATCATTAATAAAATGCAAAGAAAGAAGAAATAAAATTAAACTCACAAGTATTAATTAATGCATTCAGTTCTGATTCTTTTTCTTCTACATAAAGTAAAAAAAAAAAACGCCATAATAATGTACTTAAATGTTTCAAAAGAAAATGCGAATGTAAAAGATTATTTTTAAATCACAAAGAGGAAAAATTAAAATTAAAAAAAAAAAAAATTTGATGATTCTTTAATTAATACAAAAAATTACACAATCATTTGTGAAACCTTCTTATTTTTTAAAAATTCTTTCCTTTTTGCCTTTATTGTTTTAATTTTTTAATTTTTACTTTTTGTTTGGGATTATTACAAGAACAAAGCTCAGATATTATAATTGCATTTCTGCTCTCAAACCGATTAAAAATGGTGAAAAAAATAATCGATATCGTTCTGCGTTTAAAATGAGAACAATGAATCGTAAGGAGCAAAAAATCATTTGTAAGAGATTTTGGAATTCTGTGTTCGCTTTTTTTCTGTGTTGAGGATAAAAAACATTAAATAATAGATATGATTCTAGTATGCGTGAAAAATATTTCTTCGTTACGTAATATATGAAATGTGTTTTTATTTCATCTCCTTATCAAACTTACAGCCAGTTTTCTAACTGAAAATGTATGAAATGAATAAGTGGTGGAGTTTTACAGCGGAAATGAAAACATTTAAAAAAAAAAATCTGTTTTTTTTTTTTCTTCAAAGTTGGTAAGACAAAAAAAAAAGTACCTTTTTGCCTGAAAAAGAAAGTTTGAAATTGATTAAGAGATTTAAAAAAAAAAGATACTTCATGTTTTTCAAAGTAAATACAAACAAGAATCAATATCTTTATACTGTAATTTTTTTTTTTTGTTCTGAATCAATTATAGTAACTGTAGAAAATTATTGAAATGCGATTTGCATATTAAACAAATTGACGGCATGAAAATAAATGTCATTTGTTTGAATAAATATTATTTATTTTATATGATTAAGCTTTTTCCCGCTTCGTTTTCATATGCTTTTAACATATATAAAAATATAATTTGAATAATTATTTTATACAATTTGTAGTCCGATTTTAAAAAAAGATTAAATGTTAAAAACTATTCTTTATATTCACCGTATAATAAATGTTTCGTTAATTTCTATTAATTAAATACTAAAGATTTTTATAAAGTTAATTACACAGAGTTAAATGATTCAACGTTCAAATCGTCAATAGCTGGTAAAAGATAAAAAAATTATATTTGTGTCAACAGATGGAAACAAAATATAGCAGATAAAATATATTTTTATCCCATCATAAATTTAAAAATATTCCATTTTTTCACCCACCAACAGGAATTTTTTTTTTTATTTCAAAGAACATATAATTTAGTTAATTAAATCCATTACCATAAAATAAAATGAGAAACAAACTTTTCACTCCTTCGTAATAAATTCCATTAAATGTATCCGCAAAAATTCCGATCGACTTAAAATCCTTTATATAAAATTAAAAATAATGCTGTTTTTTCCCCTCTCTTCATTGTATAATCACTGTTGTTGAAACTCATATGGCAAACATTCTGTTTCTCACGTGCGAGCTTTGAATGAATCCAATCTGCTCGAGTGAAAGCATCTGCTCGAGTCTCGCCTTTCCAATTTTTCATGAATATTTATACATCAGTGACTTGCATGCCATTTTCCTTTTTTTTTTGCTCGAATCCCAGCACAAGGACTATCGGATATTTGAATAAGGAGTAAATGGTTCATTTGGAAGAAGAAAAGAATTGGGTTCGCCCGGAAAGAAATGGGTCGGAAGAGATAAAAGCGCGAGGAATTTCACGCCAATTTAAGTAATTGGCAATGGTATTCATTTGCTTGTTCGTGCTTCAGTAATGTAATAGATTCGGGTTTTGCCTTGTGGGACTCAGAAAAGGTTTTGCTTAGGGGACTGCATAATATAGTGTAAATAGTATTATAGTATAAGGCATTTTTATTGCAGTGTTCATTATTTAGTAAATTAGAATTTACTGAATTATTTGGTAAATTGCCAAAAACTTTGCAGGATTAGTGTTTAAATAAAACAGTCAGGTATTAACTGAAAATATTTTTTTTTTTAAATAAATCAGATGGTGGAAATCTTTATATAAAACATAGTGCAATTTCCATTATCTAGTGTGTTGTATCTTAGTAACAAGTAGTCGTTAAAAATAAACCGCATTGTTTATTTTTTTGTGTTTTATTACATCTTACCACAATTTATGTTTTCTTTTCATACTTCTTTGTCTATTTAAAAAAATATTATATGCACTATTTTTTGCAGTAAAAGTACGTGTTATTTTCCCTTTTTTTAAGCACATTATATTTTATTTATAGATATTGTGAATAAAAAATAATTAATCTATCAATTTTTAACGGTATGAATATAACCCTCGCCGTCAATATGGTATTCCATTGATATCCGCCGTAAATAACTGTTATCTCAACTTATTGCACTCATGGATCAATCGAGAACTAAAATCAAGAACGAAACACTAAATATATTTAATTACAAACACCATTAAAACACAGCGTTTTTAATATATCACGTTAAATTTTGAAATTAAAATAAAATTGTGAGTTAAAAAAAGTTTCAGTTCAAAATTTTAATTAATAATTTTATTCAGCAAGAAGGAATAGAAAAACTTTTTTTCGTTTATTCATTTAATTATTACATTATCATTCTTGAAATAAAGCATTTGAGAAAAAAAGTTATCACCCGCTTAATATCTCACTTCGTCTATCCCAATTATATTTTGATATAATTTAATTTCTTAATTTATTTTTAGCACATAATTCATTTCGCAGCATTTGAATTTAGAAACACGTATAAAAAGTTAAAATTGTTTTTTTAATTTTTTATTTTTTTATTCAAGCAATAAAACACTGAAAGTATTATAAATTATGTTATAAGAAGACATTATAACTTAATTAAAACATACGATTACAAAATATATATTTTTATGCACTTTTTTTTAAATACTGGAGGATTATAAAAAAAAAAAATACTACTGATATATGAGTCCTTGCCTATCATACCGTTTACATAAATTGAATGAAATTTTGGTTTAAGGTATATTGAGGTATGCGTCCAAGAATCATACAAAATACAACAGCTAAATTCCACCAGTTAAACGATTTCAAAAATTTCAAATTTAAATTTCAATATTTCGAAAATTTCAATTGTGAAAAACCATAAATACGTTTGGAACTATACATGTAGCACAAAACTCGCAGGCTCTAGACAGACTATGAAGGAAAACGAAAACAACCAACAGAGATCAAGGAGCAACAGAAAGCAAATCATTTTAATGTGTTCCACACATTTTCTACATGGCCTCAAACGTCTCGTACCGAACTGTCATGTGCAAAGTGCCGTGTTCAAAACCTACGTGCAAAGTGTCGTCGTGTGTTAAGACACACTTTGCATGCGACAGATGGTGGACAGCACTGAAGCACGAACCACGGCAAGAGGAATCCCTCGAACTAGTCGTCTGATGGCATCTTTGAAATCAGATGCAGTTTGATGATTAACTGCATACACTTCAGATTTCAGGTATCCCTACAGCGACAGGCCCTATCTGACGTCGTTTGGATGCAAGATGGCTTTCCAACATTTTTTAGCTCTTTGGTCAAACATTTCTTAATAAACCATTTTGGTGACAGAATTATCTCCCACCATTTCACGTTCCGATGTACTTCTAAGCGCTACCATAAAATGACTTAAACAAAAATTCCATTCAGTTTTTGTAAATGGTATGATAGTTAGGGACTCGTATATATATATATATATATATATATATATTTATAATCACTCGCAGTATGACAATATAAAACTTGATAAACCATTTTATTAGATTGTTATAAAAACTACTATTTAATTAAAAAAAATTATTAGAATTTCTTCATATTTTTTTATTAGAACAACATTTTTTTTTTTTTATTTTTAGGTGACTTTGATTTTAGTAAATAAGCTACTAAAAATAGGCTATTCCAGAAAAAAACTTTAAAGAACAAGATTTTAATTTAATTCGGAAAGAAGTATTTGAAATACTAATAATAATATTTTTCGAAAATTTTCATAGTGTGCCAAATAAAAAATAAACTCTGGAAAAATGGAAAAAAGATTGGATTTCTAATTACTATAGATACACATACGTCAATTTGTATATAACAGATTAAAATAAATTACTTTCCAACATCAAATAATAAAAGAAATCGTAGCTGACGTTTGAAAAACCGCTTACATAATTTTCCCGTTTTGGATCAAAAGATTGTTTAATATAAAAACAATGAATCAGTGAACGAATAAATGGACCATAGCACTTTAATAATTTATCCAGTTTTTGCATTTTCCATTTATAGAATATCGGTTTTATCTCATTCGGCGATGCTACAATTTTTTTCTATTATGACATTTTTTTTTTTATCTATTTTGCTTCATTTCGGATATCAAAAAACATTCATTTCGGATATCAAGGATTTTGATATCAAAAACTTCCGTTTTCCGAGTTCTGTGACATTTTTCTTAAGCATTGGTATGTCCATCTTAACTATATATGCACCCATCGGGGAATTCCCCATTTTCGTAAAAAGATGTTTTACCCTCATTTCAATATCGAATAGTTTGAAATAATTTTATAACCTTACCCTCAATTCAAAATTATTGCCAAACAAAAAGGAAACTCTTTGTGGCAACTGGCGTGCCGATTACGGAGTGCCAATGGGATATACCCCTTACCTCATCATCTTTATTCATAGATACATACAATTTTAATTGGCTGCTTGATGTTAGTAGTGAAAAATAATAAGATAAATTTCTAAAATTAAATAAATGGTACTCAAAAAAAATTATAAAATACTAAAAATTAATAGAAGTAAAATACAAAATAAAAAATTAAAAGAATTTAAGTTTAAAAACTCTTTTGTGTTACATTTGTTAGGTGGATGGGTTTTACTATGTATAACTAGAAGAACCAAGGAACTGTATAAAAAGTCAGAATTTGTACATTCATCAATATTATTTTTAAAAAAATATAATATTGCTAAATGATGAGTGCCAACGTCATATAAAACATTTTTTGGAACAGGAAGTAATGTGTATGCCCAGCGGTTGCGGAAACAAAACCAGGTATCCATAGTATTTTTGCACTCTGTCCATATATATATATATATATATATATATAATGAAACTTGATAAATAAAATTAAGTAAATTAAGTAGAATATCCAAAGATCACAATTTTTATAATTTGATTTACGTTTTTCCTAGGTGTCATTAACACCGAAGAAAATGATGAAAAAAAAATTATATTTACCAGAGATAAGAATCGCCAGAATTTCTAAGTCGTCTATCCTGTAAACAGTTATATATAAAAATAATTATTGAGATTATTAATTAATGGATAATTATTGATAATTATAATTATTGAATAATTATTGATAATTGTAATTATTGAATAATTATTGATTAAAAATAATAGTGAATATTTATTATATTTATTGAGCAGTTTGTATGTGGATGTAATATTATTGAAGTGCATAACTTAATTAAATAAAATAGGCATTAACATAATTGTTTATGAATTCAATACTGTAATTTTTAATTTTTAGATTTTAATTTTGAAAGAAAATAGGATGTAAATCAATGCAAAAATATATGATGGGTACAGTTTTTGTGGTCAAATCATCCAATGTTATATGATCTCATTACAGTCCTTAAACCATTTTCTTTATGAGCAGTTGTTTGCTTTAATAGGAAGATAACGACGCCCTAACAATTAACCAACGTATCGCGAGGACCTGTTTTTGACGAGACCTAATTTGTTCCTAATCTAAATGTTGTCGTTAAAAAGGGTGCGCAGGAATTGTTTCACCTCCAAATCACCTTTTCAGCACTCGTAATTGTTTGAAAAATGTTTAACAGCCCCCGCCCCAATTGACGAGGTGTGCACGGAAAATACAAAGTTAACGACCGAAATCTGTATTTGGAAATTATCCCACTCGGTAACGACCGGCCATTGCAGAATTTTAAGTGGCGCGTTTTAATTAGTTAAACAGGCGCTACTTAAATCGCCCCACATCATTTTCGAGCATGTCTTAATGCTTCACGATTCGGGGTTCATTGGAAGTGAATTTGTTGGATTGCCTCGCTTACTGCTCGTGAAGATTTTAAATAGTCATTCACTGATAATAATCATTCTAATATAATTATAAGATATTTCGTCTGAGGGGAATTATTATTTTGAATTTTCGTAAATTAAATTATTGTTCTTAATTTGCATTTTTAAATTTTTGTTAATAACTTAATTTAAAGCAAAAAGATATAGTATATATTGGTGTTAAATTATCTTAAAAAAATGTGCTTTAAAATGTTAGCTTCATGTTTTGACTAATCTTCAGTGTGGGAAGGATATCATGTGAGTAATCTATTCATGGATGAAAGAAAGGGGGCATCTTCTGTTATGATGAAGCACCCGTAGGTAGAAATCTGAGTTAGCTCCTTTGCGGTCTTTACAGTCATATGAGACCGGGACCTACGGCTTAAAGTGAATTCTGCACCACTACAACCTCTATAGTACCACCAGGACTCGAATTCGAAACTTGTATCCCCGAAAGCCAGAATGTTATACACTCGACCATTCAATTCCATAGCTTCATGTTTTCGATATTTTGTTTCAGCTGATTTTAATAAGCGTTATCAACATAGATATAATATAAAAGAATTAATTAAAAAACATTATGTGTAAAATAGGATTCCGAAGAACAGCTTAGGCACTGTTTCCTTTTTTAATTTTGTTATAATGCAGTTCATTGTATACTGCAACTAATAGTCGAGAGCGTCTTTTAATCTGATGAAATGGTGTTTTGCTTTCAGGTTTTACGAATCGATACATATTTACGACCTCTATCGATATTTATTAAACCTGATATATTAAATATTATGAAACGTAGTTTATTATTTATGATTTGCTATTTTACGAACTGGACATTTTTTTTTTTTGTATTTTGATCCCTATTTACTGTTTACTATCTACTATAGCTTTTTTAAGAACCGGACATTGCTTTATTACGAACCATGGTTTATTATTTACGATCTACTATTCATATTTTATGAATTAAATACACACAGACGATCTACAATATGAATTCAGAATTTTCTGATCGGATGATAAAGATGGAGAAGAAAATAATTTTTGAAATACAAAGCTTGTTAAAATTGCTCAATGGGCATCCACTTGCTATAATTTATTTAAAAATGCAGTATCCGTGCATTACATTTCAAAGCACTGAATAATTTCCATTAAAAATCAATGTAATAAACAAGTTAAAGTATAAATATTTAAAAAAAAAAAAATATTAATTTAGAAATAACAATTTTAGACATATATTTAAGAGACAGTTTCATGATTTTATAAAATTTATTAATAATCAATTAAACTCGTTAAACCAAAAACCTTTTCTTCTAACAAATGCATCGGCTATCCAGTTGCTGATTGTGACATGTGGGGTTAGTTTCATTGGCTGAGATGCGTGTCCTTTCAAAATGGACTCCATTTTGCCTTTTCAGTATTGCATTCAAACAATAACACTTCACAACAAGAACTCACCTAAACATCTTCAAAACTATTATCTATTTGTAACGTAATATTCCAATCGGTTTACACCGATTCCAGATGAGGTCTTGTATCAGCAGAATTCACCCAATCCGGTGAATTCCTCCGCAGATGAGGATTGAATCCCTCTTGCAGGGATTATCAAGTCCCCTGGGCTAGAGTTGCCACATCAGGGTACATTAGTTATTCATTTGAGACTTACAATATGTCGTATGTAAAATGACTTTTACATTTGTTAGAAGTGATAGCAAACAGCACGCTTTCATATGACTTTTGCGTTTTGAAATAATGGATATTTGCGTCATAATGTGATACATATTTCACAAACAATAAAAATCATTACAGTACAATATGATTCAAATATCTATATACATGAATTAATTATTAAATTTTCGTAAAGAGTCCCGGCGGTGCCATGAAGCTTGTAGTGCACTGAATCCACTTTCCTTAAACAGTAGGTCCCGGTTCAATAGATCGTATATCGTTGTGTGAGTTGTATTAATCGTGTCCGTAGCTCATCTTCAAGCTACACGTTCCCCTTGTGTAGTTTTAAAAATGAGTAACAGCAGTGCAGCCCTTTGCTTTATGGCATAAAGATTAACCGTCTCTGTATCGCCAGCTGCATTGAATAAAATTTAGGATCCTGGATTTAACGATTTAACTATACACGATCTTAAAAAATTATATAAAATACATACATTTGACTGTATTTTAGACTTCCTGGGAATTTCTATAATAAGAGATGGAAAATGTAAAAACAAACGAAAAAAATATAAAAACTAACCTATTGCCATCATCAGAAACATAATAGCACACATACATCTACTTCAGCGTAAGAGCAGCAACATCGCCTCTTCAATCGAAACCGCTGTGAGGTGAACGCTCTCAGGAAAGTAAAATAAAAAATACCGTCTACAACGAAATTGATTAAATAATAATAATAAAAAACAGCATTACTTGTTTTCTTAACGCAATTTTCCGGATCTTCACCGCACCTCTCCAGCCTTCAAATAAGAGAATACAGGAAAACTCAATACCGTCTGTGAACCCCGAAAGCGATGGGCGAATGCGAAATAAAAATTGCAGGCATTGATACTTGAATTGATACATTTTGGCCCCTAACAAGCTGTTGTCCCTTTCACAAAAGCACCTCCAACACTACCTGGGAAAACAAAAAAACGGAAAAACAGGTGAATAAAAAATAAGATTCCTGATTCTGCCAGAGGGCCGCACCCCCCAACAATTTAGCCAAGTGGAAATCTGTCTTTCAATGTATTTATCAGGGTGTTTCCTTAATTGAACCGTGGAAATGGAATTTTCGTATAAAATGATGTGCCAGTTTTTTGAATTGGATTTTACATTCTCTAATTTCGTAATATTTGAGATAGGAATGGGGTCTTTTTTTAAAGTTTTTTTTTAGTTCTTATTTGTAACAATCCCGAAGCACCAGTAAAAAAAAGGAATTTTTGAAGGAGCATTGTAGGGGTTATGAAATTTTCATAGAAATTGATCAAGTAAATTGCAGAATTTTTTTTTTTTTTCATGTGTATTTGCGTGTTTAAATCAACTTTGTGACTTTTAAATTTGGCTTTTTCATAATAATGTGATAAAATAACACATCGAATGATGGCGGCGATGTAATAAAAATGAAAGTGTTTTTCCAAGAAAATTTTACTATTTGTGTAAATGTGATTTATTTCTTTTTCTACCCTTTCAAATTTCAACTATTCTTCGAAACTAATATAGCTATTTGACCTTCCAGCCAACATGATTATAGATTTTATTATATTTAATATGTGATAGATATGGGCCTGAATGGCTGAGTGGCTAGCTGTCGCTTCTCGTTACCACAGGGTACGAGTCTCGGCGGTGCCATGGTTGTTTGTAGTGGTTCAGAATACACTTTTTAAACCATAGGTCCCGGTCTAACATGACAGTAGAGAGTTGCCGGGGTACCGTTACCGCGTCCGTAAGTAATCCGTAAGTGCTGGCGAGTAACGTTGGTGCAGTTTGCCTTAAAAGCGCCAAAGACAATTGTCTAAGTGTTTCCCAGCGATATGAACAAAAAAATATCTGATAGATATGTATAGCAGTTGTATTGGTGAATGTCGAAAGAAAAGAAAAATTTAAACGCAAACATGTCAAATTTAGGGCACATCTTGCTGAAAAGAATTTATTGAATTAAAAGAGGGAAATGAAAAACCAAACTGACAATTTTTCTGTGGGATGGTATGTTTTGAATGTCAACATGTCAAAGTGAAAACAGAGAAAACAATTTGAGATATTTTTAAAAATTAAAAAAAAATTATTCAACATATAATTAGTGCCTACCAACGCTTCAATATAAACAATGACATGAAACGCCAACTCAATTTTAGATGCCGATGGCAATACCTATTGTTTATTTGCCCTGAAGCAATGAGTTACGCAACACACCAACTGATGAAAAAGTGTTTTCAGTTAAGGTAATATTCGTTTCGAAGAATAGGTTCAAATTTAATGGCAATATAAATAATCCAGACATAACATTCTTGCCTGACATAACAACTTGTTTTAACTTTTTTATCTTCTTTTTTATGATAATGCTGCTAATTTTGTTACTAAGAAAACGAAGAATCAGCTTCCAAATGCCCCAGTAGAAATACCTAACAGTGGCTTATAATAATAGTTATTATTACATTTTTATATAATATATACTTATAAATATGTAATCTTTATTAATACAATATTTATAAGTATATATATATATATATATAAATAATACTTGTAATGTTAAGGACAGGCAATATTAAAAGAAATCTTCAACATATGGAACAAAGAAAAACCATTCTTCCGCGGCAAAGAGATCAGATTATAAAATGTAATGGTTACACAGAAAGAAGCAAAAATAAGTATATTGAATGGAAGAACTTTTGGAAGTCAGGTTTACTCAAGAACTTTTGAACTCAGAAGAGTTAAATACGTTTTACTTGTTGAACGCAGAGCAAGGTATAATATTCCGTCTAGTTTATCCTTTCAGGAATTCTAGGACAAGATAGTAAACTTTGTAAAATAAGGGGTAACAAAATGTTTGTAAGACGGTTGATTTCTAAAGTCGTAAACTGCAGTTTTTATTAAACTGTCTTATTACAAAGCGATTCCTTATGGTTGGATTGTTTCCTTTTAGTTTAAAAAGCACGTACTTGTATTGACAGAAATCTGAATAATAAATATGTGCGAGATTTTGAAGTTCAGGGATTGGGTGTACTTTATAGGATTGGAGTTGTCGATTCAAGGATTTAAATGAATGTGAAGTTGAGGTCTGAAGTGTTCGGTCACTTTTATTATTCAGTCCTTCCAAAAAGAAAGAAATTCGCATTGAAATTTATATAATTGTTATATATTAACTAAAAAGGATCGATTTTAAATGAATAAAAGAAAAACTAAGATTTTACCCACAATGATTTTGAAAAATATATTTCTGGAATCAATTACACAATTTTAAAAACAATTATTAATAAAAAAACATCTTTAAAAAATAACAATGTATCATATTTTTTTAATCTTTTAAGTTATCAGTTTCCTTTTCTTCTATTGTCACTTCATTTTGAAATATCGATTTTATTTTTAATTATAAAGCCCATTTCATTCAGCTTCATTCATTTATAATATACTATATTATAAATGAATTTTAGTTTTATTAAAGTACACCATAAACATTTAATAATTATAGGAACAATGTTGTCACAAAAGTAAAAAAAATTCTCTTTCGCAAATCATTAGCGCATTCTTAAAACGTTTCTTACTGAATTGTATTTATTCTACAATATATATCAAGTGAAAAAAGATAAAATAAAGTTATTTTTAAAATAGTTATGAAATGAAGTTATTTTTAAAGTAGTTAAAATATAAAAAAATGAAGTTATTTTTGTATGGTTTTAAGAAAATGCATTACAAGTGAATAGAGATTAAATAAAAAATATTTCGAAGGCTTCCACCAAATCTATAAATAGTATTGATAATTATGAATAACGACGCACATTGAATGAAATAATAATTTGTGTAGTTAAATTTTCTTTAATGCTTTCAAATATTTTGCATCCGCTAATTAAACGTGTATATCTTTCAATTTTGGTTTTTGTGTTTAGCTTTTTAAAATCCTTTCTGATAATTATAACTTTTTAAAATATCATACATCTTTCATACAGCGTTTACAATTTTTCAATCAATAATAATAATATTTACAATAAAATCAGGGATTTTTATATGATATGGTTATTATTTCAGAAAATTTCAATTATCAAATAATATCAAATGTTAAATTCGTTTAATTCTTTTCTTCAGATTAATTGTTCTTCCATTTTCGATATTGAAATATTTTTTTTTCTCATTTTTAATTTTTAAAATTATTTATTAATTTTATGTATTAAATAAATTTGTAACAATTTTTTATCAGTCATGCTTTATTAACATAAATATTAAAATATTAAAATAATTGGAAAATTGGCAATTGTTTAATATTTTTCCAATATAAATATTTTCAATTAAATCTATAAATCTTAAAAAATTATGCTAGTACAAAAACTCTTATTTTTTCAAAAAATTTATTGTACATTTTATTACATTATGAAGAAAAAAACAGACACCCCCCACCCCAAAAAAAAAAAAGTCTTTGTAGTAGGAATTGTAGCAGTTCTATGAATTGTTATCTAGCTGATTCAAAGAGAAATATTTTTGTTGAAAAAAATTTAAAAGTACTTTTTTAAAGTATTATTCTTGCATTAATTATAAGTTTCATTAAAAACTAATGCTATTTTTTAGCCTATGAAGGAATTTAATCTAGTCAATCATTAATAAAATGCAAAGAAAAAGAAGAAATAAAATTAAACTCACAAGTATTAATTAATGCATTCAGTTCTGATTCTTTTTCTTCTTCTACTTAAAGAAAAAAACAACATCATAATAATGTATTTACTTGTTTCAAAAAGAAAATGCGAATGTAAAAGATTATTTTTAAATCACAAAAAGGAACAATTAAAATTTAAAAGAAAATTCCTAATGATTCTTTAATTAATACAAAAAATTACACAATCATTTGTAAAGCCTTCTTATTTTTTTTAAATTCTTTCCTTTTTTGTCTTTATTGTTTTAATTCTTTAATTTTTACTTTTGGGTTGGGATTATTACAAAAACAAAGCTCAGATATTATAATTGCATTTCTGCTCTCAAACCGATTAAAAATGGTGAAAAAATAATCTATATCGTTCTGCGTTTAAAACGAGAACAATGAATCGTAAGGAGAAGAAAAACATTTGTAAGAGATTTTGAATTCTGTGTTCATTTTTTTTTTTTTTCTTCTTTTTTGTTTGAGGATAAAACAGGAAATAAAAAAGATATGATTCAAGTATGCGTGAAAATATTCCTTCGTTATGTAATATATGAAATGTGTTTTTATTTCATCTCCTTATCAAACTTACAGCCTGCTTTCTAACTTAAAATGTATGAAATGAATACGTGGTGGAGTTTTACAGCGGAAATGAAAACATTTAAAAAAAAAATTCTATTTTTTTTCTTCAAAGTGGATAAGACAAGAAACAAAAAATATACTTTGGCTGAAAAAAAGAAAGTTTAAAACTGATTAAAGGATTAAAAAAAGATACTTCATGTTTTTCAAAGTAAATACAAACACGAATAAATATCACGATACTCAAATTTTTTATTGTTCTGAATCAATTATAATAAATATAGAAAATTATTGAAATGCGATTTGCATATTAAACAAATTGACGACATAAAAAATAAATGTTATTTGTTTGAATAAATTTTATTTATTTTATTTTTTTAAGCTTTTTTCGCTTTTCATATGCTTTTAACAAATATAAAAATATAATTTGAATAATTATTTTATATAATTTGTAGTCGATTTAAAAAAAGATTAAGTGTCAAAATTATTATTTATGTTTCATCGTATAATAAATGTATCGCTAATTTCAATTAATTAAATCTAATGATTTTTATAAAGTTAATTACCCAGAATTTAATTATTTAATGTTTTTATTTTCTTATTTTTATTACATTTAAAATTTATTAGGAAAATATTGTTCGTAGTTCATTGCAAAACATATATAAAATTTATTTTCTCATCGAATGTAACTTTGTTTTGCATCCTATATTAAAATAAAAATATACTTTAAAATAACTAACATTTAGAATATTTCATTATCACATGTTTCATTAGTAAAATAATTGTTTATTATCATACGCATTTGAGTAATATTTATATCAAATGATAGATAATGCAATAAAAAAAGAATTTTCAAAAGTGAGAGTTAGAATACAAATGATTAACTTTTCAATTCAATATCATGTTCGATTTCAACTTTTTAACAAAAATATCGTCTAGGATGTTTTAATTTTGTTTGTAGTAAATATGTAGCCCTTTTTTTTTTTTCTTTTAAGTTGACAACCACAAAAATAAGCGAAATAAGTCAATTTTTAAAATAAGTCAAATAAAAGTAATAAAAATGTCAAATAAAAAATAAAAAATAAAATAAGGAAAATCAAAAAATCAAATAAAGTAAGGAAAAATAATTTTTTTATTAATACGATTGTGTTTATATTAGCATAAGTTGAAGTTATTAACATAAGTTTAAATGAAATAAAATTCCCAAAATTTCATTTTTGCTTACAAAAATTTAAAAAAAAAAGAAATTAAATTATATATTTTTTGAGATAATTTTTTTATAATTTTAATTGAATTGGTAATTTTGAAATTGAAAACTATAAAATTATCTTGTTTTTATGTATGTTCTTAGAAGTAATATGTTTATTATGCTATTTACTCCAAATTTCATAATTTTTTTTTCTTTCAAACTAAAATATAACCATAACTGATTCGTATATTCCTTAGAATCTTACTATAGGATTGTCTATTATTTCTATCATATCACTTAAATTTGAAATTGTACCCTATGATGGAGTTCGTGAGATATCGTATAAGTTTAAGAAGTTTCGATTCTTTTGGTGTTGTGCGTTACAATCACTGCTTTGAAAAACGAGCATCGAGGCAGTTAGAGAGTATGTTTGGAGTTTTCAAGAGAATAGAGAATTTTATAGAAAATTTTGTAGGAGATCTAATACTTTGCTCTTGTGAATAGCTTGTGGATGGTGCTATGTTGCAACGCTTGTTGCATCAGAGTTAAATAAAAAAAAATTTCATACGATTAATAGTTGGCAAAACAATAGTAATAACAAAAGTAAAGATAAATTATATAAAGTAGTATATATATATATATATATATATATATTTGTAAGTCAAGTGTAACGCTGATCTGTTAAAATATTTATTGCATTAGAGACAAATATCATTCAAATCGTCAATAGTTGGTAAAAGATAAAAAACAATATTTGTATAAACAGTTGGAAACAAAATATAGCATGATAAAGATATTTTTATCCAACCATAAGTTTGAAAATATTCCCTTTTTCACCCACCCACGGAATTTTTAACTTCAAAGAACATCTAATTTAGTTAATTAAATCCTTTTCCATAAAGTAAAATGAGAAACAAACTTTCCACTGCCGCGTAATAAATTCCAGTAAAATGTATCCGCAAAATTCCGATCGACTTAAAATATCCTTTATATAAAATTAAAAATAATGCTGTTTTTTTTCAACCCTCTTCATTGTATAATCGCTGTTGTTGAAACTCATATGGCAAAACATTTTGTTTCTCACGTGCGAGCTTTGAATGAATCAATCTGCTCGAGTAAAAGCATCTGCTCGGGTCTCGTCTTCCCACTTTTTCATGAATATTTATACATCAGTGACTTGCGTGCCATTTTCTTTTTTTTTTGCTCGAATGCCAGCAAGAGGGCTATCGGATATTTGAATAAGGATAATATATTGTAAATAGTATTATATTTTAAGGTATTTTTAAAGTATTGTGAATTAGTTAGTAAATTAGAATTTACTGAATTATTTGGTAAATGTGAAGACCTTTGTCGGATTAGTGTTAAAAACAAATCAGACAGGTATTAACAGAAAACATTTTTACTAAATAGATTAATTGGAGGAATCCTTTATATAAAATGTGACACAAAATTATCTTGTGTTGAATAAAATTAGGATGATTACGATTTTAATGCAATAAAATGTTGCAATATTGAATTTTTTACTATACTATTTAAGAAAGTCCAAGAACTTATTAATTAGTTATAAAGGATTTAATAAGTTAAAAAGGACTTAAAAATTTGTCAACATTTTGTTCACGCATATTTGATAAAAGCTTTTTATCACTTTTTTTTGTATCTTGACGATGTTTTGTTATCTTATTTTAAAATCTTCCTTGCAAAAATGATTAAAACACATACGCTGGTGGAAAATGTACACTATTTTTCTGTGAATCTGTTATAAAGTTACCAAGAGATTAGTAACAAATGCAATAATGCAATTACTTATTCCATTCGATCTCTATTACGCTCCAAATACCCATCTCATGACCCAGTTTCAATTCAATAGAATCTAAAATATGTTACATAATTAGTTATTGGATAAATTAAAAAATTCATAGTTGCTGCAAATCATTGGGTATTTCTTTTACATATATAAAAGAGTGGCCTACCTGGTGGCGAGACATGGAAAATTAGAAATCTGACTTCAAAATGAAGCAAGGTAAATACCATCGTCAAATTATGTAGAATCGATATCCTGAAAATGAAAAATGCTCCCAATATTAAGACACGCTTTCGTAAATCAAAGAAGCATATATCTTAAGCACAAATTCCAGATATGTAATTAGTGGAATCAATATTTAAAGCAATGGAATCTACAGGGGAAAGGCACAATTGAATGCATGGCGGTACTGATTCTTGGATGTTGAAGCATTACTGAAACAACAGTTAAATTCTAACAGTTAAGGTTGCAATGACACGATTTCGAAAATTTCAAATGGCAACTCCTTTTTTATTGGAATAAGATCTCAGTTGTGAAAAACCCTAAATACCATTGGAACTATACGTGTAGCACGAAACTCACTGGTTCTAGACAGACTATGAAGAAAAAAGTGAAAACAAACAATAAAGAACGAGGAGCAACAGAAAGCAAATTATTTTAATGTGTTCCACAAATTTGCCGCGGGGCCTCGAAGGTCACTTAGCAAACTGTCGCGGGCAAAAGAGTCGTATTCAAAACCTACGTGTAAGTGTTATCATGTGTGAAGGCACGCTTTGCATACGACAGATGATGGACAGCACTGGAGCACGTACCATGGCAAGAAGAATCCGTCGAACCGGCCGTCTGATGGCACCTTTGAAATCAGATGCAGTTTGGTGATTAACTGTATACACTTTAGATTTCAGGTATCCTTACAGCAAAATGCTCTATTTGACGTCTTTTGGATGCAAGATGACGCTCCTACATTTTTGAGGTCTTTGGTCAAACGTTTCTTAACAAACCAGCTTGATGACAGAATTATCTCCCGACATTTCATGTTCCGATATCACTTCGATGGATTTCTAGGCGGCCTGAGGACCAATTGGCTAGCGCTCTGGACAATGGTATCACAGGATTACGGTTTTGAATCCTGGCGGTGGATGGATGTTTGTAAGTGGTTCGGAATCGTCGTTAATCTGTAGATCCCGGTCAAATTAGGCTAAAGTGTGCACAAAACATAGTGCATAGTGCGACAAACCAAACCAAACCGATGTATTTCTAAGAGCATACCTTAAAATACATGAAACAAAAATTACATTCAGTTTCTGTGAATGGTGTGATAGCTATGGACTCGCATATTAAGAATTTTTCTTTTTATAATCACTCTGCATTATAACAATATAAAGCCATGATAAAGCATTTTAATAGATTATTATAAAAACTGGATTAATTATGGAATTTATTTAATTACAATTTCTTTGTATTTTTTTATTAGAACAACATTCTAAATGAACATAATATTTAATTTTAGTTTAAGATTAAGAGTTTTATTTTAGTTAACATGCTACTAAAAATAGGCGATTCCTGAAAAAAATTTTAAAGCGCAATTTTACATTGAAAAAGTACGATTTTAATTTAATTCGGAAAGAAGTAATTGAAATATTATTGATAATATTTTTCTAATATTTTAATTATATGTCAGAAAAAAATATAAATTCTAGAAAAAAATACTAATTATTATAGATATACATACATTAATTTTTATATAATGGATTAAAATAAATTACTTATTAAGATCAAATAATAAAAGAAATCGTAGCAGAGTTGTGAAAAGCCATCTGCATAATTTTCCCTTTTGGATGAGAAGATTGTTTAAAAAAACAATGTCAGCGAGAGAATAAATAAACCGTATAAATTTAATGCTTTATACAGTTTCTGCATTTTCCACTTTCAGAATATAGATTTTACCTCATTCGGCGATGCTCTACAATTTTCTATTTTGACATATTTTATATATGTATTGCCTCATTTTGGAGTTAGGTATCCAATCTTCCGTTTTCGTCACCGAGAGCGCTGCGACGTTCAAAATACGACGTTCATTTTCAAAATAAGTAAAGAACCACTCGTCACAGTTCAAATTTGAACTGAAGATACTTGAAGAAAGGGAAACGGTACGGCATCAAAAAAAGTTTTCACCGATTTTCCCTTCAATTTCGCATGACTTTGCCGTGATAGATGGGCTTTCCACTAACTGTTGACCTTCCACTAGCTGTTGTTGAGTCACAACGGTTGAATAAATTATTCAACAGTTTCCATCAAGTCATTTTTCTGTCAAAATACCAAAACAATCAATCACATTGAATACTACAGTTGGTTTAATATGCAACTCATGTCGAATATGTTGTTATTTTTCGATTCATTTTCTTTAGGCCGCTTACAGCATCGTCTGTTAATAGACTTTGGAACTATTTTTTTGATGTCACACCGTTTTCTCCTTCTTCAAGTATCTTCAGTTCAAATTTGAACTCATTGTGATGAGTGGTTCATTTCTTACTACATTTTGAAAGTGGGGCTTTAATTATATTCACCCTGTAAATATGAAACTTAATAGATATAATTAAAAAGAACGTCCAAATATTACTATTTTTATAATTTGATTTTTCCTTTTATTCTATAGATTAATAACACCGACGAAAATAATAAAAAGTATGATTTCCAAGTGATAAGATTCGCCAGAATTTCTAAATAGGCTTTCCTGTAAACAGATACGTAAGAAACTATATTTATTGAGTAGTTTGTAGGTTGATGTAATATTATTGAAGTACATAATTTAAATAAATAAAATATAATTTATCATAATAGTTTTTGAATTCAATACTACATTTTTTAAAAATTTTTAATTTAGTTTTGAAAGAAAATAGGATGCAAATCAATGAAAAATTTATGACGAGTATAATTTTATGGTCAAATCATCAGAGGCTATATGATCTCATTACAGCCATGTACCCATTTTCTTCATGACCACTTGTTTGCTTTAATAGCAAGATAATGACGTCTTAACAATTAACCGCCGCATCGCGAGAACCTGCTTTTGACTAGACCTCATTTGTTCGTAATCTAAATGCTGTCGTTAAAAAGGGTGCGCAGGAATTGTTTCACCTCCAAATCACCGTTTCAGCACCCGTAATTGTTGGAAAAATGCTTAACAGGCCTCCCAATTAACGAAGCATGCACGGAAAAATACAAAGTTAACGACCGAAATCTGTATTTGGAAATTATCCCCTTGGTAACGACCGGCCATTGCAGAATTTTAAGTGGCGCGTTTTAATTAGTTAAACAGGCGCTACTTAAATCGCCCTGCATCATTTTCGAGCATGCCTTAATGCTTCATGATTTGGAGCTCATTGTAAGTGAATTTGTTGGATTGCGCTGCCTTCTTTCGTGATATTTACTGCTAGTGAAGTTTTATAATAGTCATTCACTGATAATAATCATACTAATATAATTATACGATAAGAGATTTCTCGTCTGAGGGGAATTATTATTTTTAACTTTGTAAATTTAATTATTATTTTTTATTTGTATTTTTAAAATTTTGTTAATAATTTAATTTAAAGCAAAGATATACACATTGGTGTTAAATTCTCTAACAAAATTTTGCTTTAAAATGTTAACTTCATGTTGTGATTAATACTCAGTGTCCTGCAGTGACGGACGGACGGTCTAATATTTGATAGTGTCGTTCAATCTGATGAAATGATATTTTGCTATCAGGTTTTACGAATCGATGCATATTTACGACTCACTATCAATATTTATTAAACCTGATATATTAAATATTACGAAATATGGTTTATTATTTATTAGTTGCTAGAAATATTTTATGAACTGGATATTTATTTTTGTGAAGCATGGTTTATTATTTACGATCTACTATCGAAATTTTATAAACAAGACATTTTTATATTTTGATAAAGGTTTATTATTTATGCTCTTCTATACGCTTTTTTACGAACCGGACATTGTAAATAATAAACCATGGTTCTTAATAAAACAATCTACAATTCATATTTTATGAATTAAATACTCGTACATATAAAGGATCTATAAATAGATTTCGATTACAGAGTTTCTATCTTTTGAAATACAAGCTTATCAAAATTGTCAATGCGGCATCCACTTGTGATAGTTTAATTAAAATGTATCTGTGTATTGCAAATGTAAATCTGTGTATTGCATTTTAAAGCACTAAATAAATTCCATAACAAAACAATGTAATAAACAAATTAAAATATAAATATTAAAAAACTATATTAATTTAGAAATAGCAATTTTAGACATATTTAAGAGACAGTTTCATGATTTTATTAAATTGCTTAAAAATTAAAAATCAATTAAACGCGTTAAACCAGAACCTTTACATCTAACAAATGCATCGGCTACCCAATTGCAGTTTGCTGCAGGTATGGCTAATTTCATTGGCTGAGGTACGTGCCCTTTCAAATAGGACTCCATTTTTTGCCTTTTCATTAGTGCATTCATACAATAACACTTGAAACAACTCACATAAGCATCTTTAAAATTCTATTATCGATTTGTAACATAATATCCAAATCGGTTTATACCGATTCAAATGAGGTCTTTTCTGAGCCGAATTCAATTCCAATCCGGTGAATTCCTCCATCGGATGAGGACTGATTCCCTCTTGCAGGGATTATCAGGTACTCTGGGCTCGACTTATAAGGTACGACTCAGGGTACATTAGTTATCCATTTGAGATTTACAGTACAACGTATATAAAATACTTTTTACATTTGTTAGATGAAATAGTAACTAGCATGCTTTCATGTGATTTTTACATTTTGAAACAAGGGATATTTTGGTCGTATTGTGGTACATACAATATAATACAAACAATATAAAAATCATTATAGTACGATATGATTCAAACGTCTATATGAATTAATTTATAACTTTTAACGAATGAAACATACATATTATTATGTGGCAGTATATGAATAATATTTATGGCACTATATTATTCATATAGTACCACACAAAAGAAACCCTCAGTGTCAATATTCATTCTTCCAACGTGCGTATCAAAAGGCGCTATTTTTCAGTTCTTCCGCTGAAGATTCGAGGAAGAGGTTTGGTTTGGGTTTTTCGCTCTACGGTCCTTTTTTTGCACACTTTGGGCTAATCAAACCGGGGCCTACAGTTTAAAGTGGATTCCGAACCACTAACACACCGCCAGTAATCGAATCTGAAGCCTGTGTTACCAAAGGTCAGAGCGCTAGTCAATTAGTCATCAGTCCGCGCTATTAAAGGAAAGCAGCCTCATAGTTGAAGATTATTGCAAAACTTTATATTACCCTCCAGTACTTATTGTTTTTAGAAAGTAATCCATAAAGAGAAATAAACCAACTAAAAGGACGATTTGAATTTGAGTGAATAAATTTTGAGGAGCATGTGCTTCACAATCGTCGAGGTGGTTGTCCTAAAGTGGAAGAAAGGATTTCGAAAAATTTTAAGAACTCCTGTTCGAACCTTCTTAATGATTTTTGTGAAGATTCGAATCGGCAGTGCGATGTGGAACAAATGACTGCATTATGAAGAAACTAAAATTCCATGCAAAAAAATGAAACTAGTGTTATTAAATGATTATAATGATGCGATGAGTGCCAAAATACATTCAAATAATTGTACCAAAAAAAGATTCAGATAATTGAAAACAATTGAATTTTGAAAAAAGGATTCAGACAATTGAAAACAATTTAAAGCAATTGGATTTTAAAAAAGGATCCAGACAATTGAAACCAATTGTATTTTGAAAAAGGATTCTGACAATTGAAATCAATTGGATTTTGAAAAAAGGATTCAGACAATTTTTTAAAAAATTGGATTTTGAAAAAAAAGGATTAAGATAATTGAAAACAAATGAAGTAGACATATCTGTAACTAATAATACTCTCAGTTATTAAAGAGATCTTTATAAGTTCAAACCTGTATCGATTTTTGAATCAAACAGTTATAAAAATACAGTAAACCAAACTACCCAATACAGCAAACATTTTAAAAAATAATAATTTCCCAAATCATATTCATCTAGATCAGTGATTCTTATTAAGTTAATCGGCCACTGATCGTCCCTCTTTTACTAAACATCGCTACCTGCTTTAGCGATTCTGATCATCTCCCATCAGGGAAACAGCCCCGGATTCCCTGTTTTGAAAGGGAGCCCTCACTCAATGCACAATTAAGTCCGGAATTTACAAGCGCTGATTGGAAAAGAACCGATAAAGGGAGAATGCTGTGGCTGTGACAACACGGGAGAGGGCGGTTGCTGAAACCAAGGAATGCTGCGTGTGTGCAAATGGGAAGTGGATGATAATATTGGGCGGATTAATGAAATGATACAAGACTAGGTGGTTAGAAATCTGTACAAAGTTTAAACATCGTGCACAGCTAGCTTATCGGTGCGCTGAAATTCAAATTCGTTGTCAGGATAGACATCATAAGCGCAACACAACATGTTCTGAAGGCATACTTTGAAATCACTTCTTTTAGAAACGAGGAGATTCGATGGCGTTTGTAACGATGAGTGTACAGCTTCTCTCATGGATAGGTAGGTTGCCTTGTGGAGAAATATATGTATTTAATAGATTTTCTCACGTAAGGCTCACAAATGCTAGCCTTTTATCCCTAAAAGTCCTCCCGCATTTTCCTCTCCTAAGCAAGCGTAGGTAATATATTTGTAGTATACATGAGACCATCTATAATCTTCACCTTTCTGGCTGGTAGAAGATGGTAGAAGATTCCGCTAGGAACAGGTTTGGTTTGATTTGTTGCTCTGCAGATATTTTGTGTACATTTTAGGCTAATTAGACAGCGAGCTACAGTTTAACGTGGATTCCGAATCACTCACAAACATCCATGTCACCGGCAGGATTTGAACATGAAGCCTGTGCTAATAACGGCCAGCTCTGACCAATTGGCCATCAGGACGTTCAGGCACAGGGGTGGGGCGCGAAGAAAAGAAAAAGAAAATCTTAGCTGCGTTTGTTAACTACTAGTTTGCGAATCGGGTAACACATCTATAGCTCGACCACCGACTGTTTGGAAAATTGGCAATCGGCCAAGTCGAAACGACTCGAACTCGGTGTAATAGGGGGAGAAAAATATTTTCAAAAATGTTTAATGAGAAAATATTATTAAGAATTAAATTTTAATTTATTTAATAACAAAAGAGATTTGGATGAAGAAAATTCAGAATAAGTATCATTTTTCTTTCAAGATTGTTTTATCCCTTCATGCTGTACATTTAACTAGTATCCTTGCCAAGTAATCAGCTCTTTCGTTCGCGCTTTTAAAACGAATGCTTACCTTTTCACTCGATCGGCCATTGGCCGAACTAAAGTTTAAAAAGAAAAAAAAAGTTTTAATGCTTCCGAAAAAAAAATGTTAAGTATTGCTTCAAAGAAACAGAAAAGTACATTCTTAAAATTTTTGAAGTAGTTTTCCCTTTATAAATTTTTCGATGTGTACTTTTATAAGTTAAAAAGTATTTTTAGATCAACATACCTATAGAGAGAAATGGCTTTGAAATGGAATATAGTAATTTAAAAAAAAAAAAACATAATAAAAGTTAAACATTTCTAATTACATTGTATACCTAATACTCTTGTCCGTAACACATCTTCAAGCTACACGTGCCCCTTGGGTAGTGCTAAATGAGTAACAGCAGTACATCCTCGTTTATGGCATGAATATTAACTGTCTCTGTATTTCTAGCTGCATTAGAACAACAACATCACAAAGGGATCCACGATTTAACTATCCATGACATTATAAAATTATATAAATACATACATTTGACAGTATTCTCTGCTTTCTGTGAATTTCTATAATAATAAAAAATATATATAGATGAAAAAAAAAATGTAAAAAAACTAGCGAAGGAAATATAAAAACTAACCTATGGCCACCATCAGAAACATGATAGTACATACATCTGTTTCAATGTAAGAGCAGCAACATCGCCCCTTCAATCAGAAACAGCTAGTGGGGGAACGGCCCTCAGAAAGTAAAATAAAAATACCTTCTACAACGAAATTGATTAAATAATAATAAAAAAAACAGCATTGCTGTTTTCTTAACGCAATTTTCCGGATCTTTCACTGCACCAGCCTTCAAACAAGGGAATACAGGAAAACTCAATACCATCCGTAAACCCCAAAAGCGATGGACGAACGCGAAATAAAATTGCAGGCATTGATAATTGAATTGATACTTTTTGGCGCCCGTAACAAGCTGTTGTACCTTTCCACAAAAGCGCCTCCAACACTACCCGGAAAAAACAGGAAAAACAGATGAATAAAAAATAAAGATTGGATTCGCTAGAGGGCCGCACCCTCTAAATTTAGCCAAGTGGAAATCAGTCTTCAATGTATTTATCAGGGTGTTTCCTCCTCAATTGAACCGTGGAAATGGAATTTCGTATAAAATGATACCAATTTTGAATTCGATTTTAATATCTCTCTAATCTTGTACTATTTGCGATAGGAAAGGTGTCTTTTTAAAGTTTTATTTTGAGATGTTCTTATTTGTATATAATCCAGAAGCACCAGTAAAAGGAATTTTTTTGAAGGAGCATTGTAGCGTTGCGAAATTTGTATAGAAATTTGATCAAGTAAATTCGTAGAATAGTATTTTTATTTTTTATGTGTATTTGCGTAAGTGTATCATATTTGTGACTTTTAAATGTGGTATTTTCATAATAATGTGATAAAAAAAATAGCACATTGAATTATGGCGGCGATGTAATAAAATAAAAGTTTTTCTCTAAGAAAATTTTACTATTTCTGTAATGTGATTTCTTTCTTTTTTTTTTTTTTTCCTTTCAAATTTCAACTATTCTTTGAAACATAATTATAGCTATTTGACCATCCAGCCAATCGCGATTAAGTATTTTATTGTGTTTAATATTTTTATTTCATATTTGATAGATATTGATAGCAGTTGTATTAGTGAATGTCGAAAAAAATTTAAGTGCAAACATCACATTTAGAACACATCTTGCTAGAAACGCGATTATTGGAATTAAATGTTTGGTTTGATTTGTCGCACTGCGGTTATCTTGTGCACAATTTAGACTAAACAGACCGGGGCCTACAGTTTAACGTGGATTCCGAACTACGAACTAACCTCCATGTCCCCGCCAGAATTCGAACCTGAAGCCTGCGGTACCAAAGACCGGAAAAGCTATCCAATTGGCCCTCAGGCTGCTGAAATTAAGGAAGAAAGTTTGTAAAACAAAACTGTGACAATTTTCTGTGGATGGTATGGTTTGAATGTCAACATGCAAAAGTAAAACAGAGAATAACAATTCGAAGTATTTTTAAAAATTTAAAATAGAAATGATTCAATGTATAATAAGCACCTTCCAACGCATCAATATGTGCACAATGATATGAAACGCCAACACAGTTTTAGATGCCGATAGCAATACCTATTGTTTATTTGCCCTGAAGCAATGAGTTACGCAACACACCCACTGCTGTAGAAAAAAGTGTTTTCAGTTAAGGGACGAGTCATTTAGAAGATTGGGTTCAAGTTTAATCTGCAATATAAACAATCCTTACATAAAAGTCTTGCACAACTTTTTTTAATTTTTATCTTCCTCCTTATGAAAATGTTGCTAATTTTCTCACTAAGGAAACGAAGAATCTGCTTCCAAATGCTAGGATAGTTATGCACGGATTGAAATTTTTAAAGGAGGAAAAAAATTAATTTAAACATAATTTTAATTTTTGCTTTTATATAAATAACATAAATTATAATTTTTTTAAATTTAAAAAAAAATAAATAACAGAAAAATATTTGTTCTCTTAAGAAAATAAACAGTTAATAAACAGTTTCTTTTTTTTATGATGACTAAATATTTCACTCACTTTAAAATAATTAGTTTTAAAACATCTCAATTCCTATATCCAGCATATCCAACAGTTTTCTAGTTTGAAAAGATAAAACTTTTATTAATGAATTTGAGTTGTTGTTCATATAAGATTTTTAAACAATTGTTCATATTTTGTTATTTGTAAACAAAGTATGCTATTATAAGCCAATGTAATGTATATAATATAATAAGTGCATAAAAACAATGTATTCTATTATAAATAAATTATATATGCTTAAGTTTCGAGCATTTTTCATTTATTAATATTTAAGTCTTACAAAATTTAAATTTATTCATGAAATCAAAAAAATGTTGCTTTTTTTTACTTTTCTGCCTGATTTTATATCCTAAATTAGATTTCAAAATTCATGTTTGAAAAAAGTTTTAACAAAATTCCATTAATAACAAATAAAAATTCTAGTATTTTTTTTGGGGAGGGGAGGGGTAATAAATGAATGCTTTTAATTCGCATCTTTTTTTAGTTTAAACTATTTCTTTTTTTACTTTTTCCGTGCTTCTTTATTATTGGTGTTCGCTCCTTTAGAAATTTAATAGAAGAGTATTATATTTATTTAATTTTTAATAAATTCCTTTCTTTGATATTTATATAATTGTCTCGCGAAATGAATGTTAATTAGACGACACGTGGGTTAAAACAGGATTAGGGCAAAACAAGTGGTTTGAAATATTAATACTAAGAATTGAATTAATAAAATATGTAAAGCACACTCTGTAGTGGTGGTAGCAGACTAGATAAACTCAGACAAGATCAATTTTCTAAATGTCAGGCTGTGTAAAAAGGAAAAAATTTAAGCTTGTTTCATTTTGCTATATACCTAAAATAATATTCACTTAAACTTACTAATAAATTGTAAACATAGAGCTAAGATAAAAATAAAAAACGATTAAATTTAATATTTAATCGTTTGCTAAATGTTAACTATAATATATACTGTATGTTATATGTAATATTTAACGATTAAATATAATATTTATAAATATCAAGTTATCCTATCACACATTATGTAATAATTAACTCTTTAGATAAAGATCATTTTTGAATTAAGAAATATTTCATGAGTACATTTATATAAGTGCATTTAATTTTTTTTCTATCCACATTAAAAATTCTTAAGTACATTAACTTATCAGGATTAGCATTTTCTTTTATTTAAATTTTTTCTGAATTGTAGCTTGGACATCCTGCGTCTCTTTTGTGATGTCAAGATTTTAAGTTACATTATTTTAGAACAGCGTTGTGCACCATTTTTATGGGAGAAATTTCACCAGGTTTATTTAAATAAAATGTTTATTATTATCAGTTTTGAAATAAGGCTGTGCAATTTTTTGTTTTGTTTTGCTGGATTCCCTTTTTGTTTATTTATGCCACACACAAAAAAAAAAAAAACGACAATGGATTGTGAAAAGAGGTTATTGTCTTCTGAGTAGACTTTTTTAGGGTAACTGTAGGGATTTTGCTTGTCATACGAGAAATAATCTGAAAAGCTTCCAAACAGGCAGCCTAACTGTAAAAGTAAGATATCTATATATATCTTCTCTCCCTCGTTTTGATAGCAGTGACTTCAATTGATCTTGTTGTCACTCATACTCTAGTGCAGGAAAACCTATGCCAGGACAGAAGACCCAGTCGCAGGCGACCTGACCCATGGCTAAGGGTTAAGCTGCCCCATGGTTAAAGGGCAGCTTCACTTTATTGAGGAACCACGAGGGCTGAAGACTGACTGAAACTCATGACAACGCTCTACGATCTATTTAGACGCCCTACGGTTTAAAATCGATTCTGAACTACTACAAACATCTATGGCACCACTGGGACTCGAACCCGAAACCTGTGTCAGAAGCGCCAGAACGCTAGACACTCAGCCCTTCAGGCCCCACATTGGTGTTTCAAGCGAATTATAACTTGAGCCCCTTCTGCACAACATTTTGGCATACCACGTCATAATTGCACTACATGTTGGACATTGCTATCACAGTGAACTCAATTAGTTTTTAATGTTCTGAAGTTAGAATAATTTTATTCAAAGAAAATAACTTAACGCCTACAAATAAATGCGTTAAAATGCTTTAACAAAATTTAAAAATATAAGTTTAAATCGTACTTTAAACAGTAACAAGTAATATAAAAAAAAATTTTAAGTCAATTCTACTTTTTTTTTCACTATATTGCAGAAAGGTCTTTTATAAATAAAATTGAAATTTTCCTCTTACATCTGGCGCCATCTATTATTAGATACATGCAATCTAAAAAAACTGAAGTTAATTAATTAAATTTAAATAATGAATTAAAATTTGAAAACTGTATTAGCTTCAAATGTCATCCACTACAAGTTCAAAAATAATGTATTTGAACTCGAGTGGATGAATAAAGTATTTTATGAATCATTGAAAATTTGAGCAAGATATATATAAGAGTGTGAACTAATAAAAGGAATTGAAAAATAAATGTGCTTTCTACAAACATTTTTCAGCCATTGTTGTCAATATAGAAATACACATGTTATAATTTATAAATAATAATGGTAACAATCATATATATATATATATATATATATATATATATATATATATATATTATACTTTATTACTTATAAAAAATTGCTTGCGATGTTAAGGACAGGCAATATTAAAAGAAATCTTCAACATATGGAACAAAGAAAACCATTCTTCCGCAACCAAGAGATCGGGATTAGAAGTCTTTTACAAACACAAGAATGTAGAAGAAGAAGAAATTGGGAGAAAAAGAACACTGTAGAAATCTGAGAGTTTGGAAAGGAATCAACAGAGAGGAAAAAAGAAGCAAAAATATACTTAATGAAAGAACTTTTGGAAATTCAGGTTTACTCAAGAACTTTTGTACCAGAAGAGTTAAATACGTTTTACTTGTTGAACGCAGAGTCAGATATAATGACTCTAGTTTATCCTTTAAGGCATTCTAGGGCAAGACAGTAAACTTTGTAAAATAGGGGTAACAAAAACGTTTATAGGACGGCTGATTTCTAAAGTCATAAACTGCAGTTTTATAAACTGCATCTTATTACAAAGCGATCCCTTACGGTTGGATTGCTTTTTTTTTTAGGTTAAAGAATGTACATGTATTGACAGAAATTCGAATAATAAATATCTGCGAGATTTGAAGTTTTGGGATAGGATATATATTATCTGATTGAGTTGTCGATTCAATGATTTTAATGAATGAGAAGTTGAGCTCTCCAGTTCTCGGTCGCTTCTATTATTCAGTCTTTTCCAAAAAGTAAGAAATTCGCACTGAAATTTATTGTTTCTATTAACTAAACTATTCATACTCTATAAAGTTTAATACGACAAATGTAAACAATTTCAACTTTATTTTTTACAAATATAAAATCCACTTTTAATACTAGTTTGGTCTTTTAACCAAATCTTTTAAAACTTGAGTGGAATGTCGTTTTACAAAACACTTGATTGAATCTAACAGAGTTTTGAAATCTTTTCTTAGATTTTTGGCTCTTCATTCACACATGCCAGACACTACCAAAATTACACTTTAGAGATGTTTAATATGCATGGAACAAAGAATAATTAACGTGGTTTAATACCTACGTATTAAGAAAAAAATACAGATTAAATGAAAGAAAAAACGACTATGGTTTTACCCATAGTGATTTTGAAAAATATTTCTGGAAGTCAGTTACAAAAATTTAAAACAAGTATTAATATAATCATTTTTAAAAATTAACAAATCATATTTTTTAATCTTTAAATTATCAATTTTTTTCTTTTATTATCACAAAATATCGATTATATTTTTTAATTAAAAACCCAAAAATGAATGAAATTTTATTAAAGTACACCATAAATATTTAATAATTATAGGAACAATGTTCTCACAAAAAGTAAAAAAATCTCTTTCACAAAACGCTTCTTACTAAATTGTATTATTCTAAAATATTTAAAAAGTGAAAAAGAAATTAAGTAATTTTTAAAATAGTTAAAAGATAAAAAGGACGTTATTTTTGTATGGTTTTATAAAAAGAAACACGGAAGAAAAAATGCATTACAAGTGAATAGAGATTAAATGAAATTTTTCGAAAGCTTTCACCAAATCTATAAATAGTATTGATAATTATGAATGTTGACACAAATTCAATGAAATATTATTGTGTGTAATTAAATGTTCTTTAATGTTTTCAAACATTTTGCATCCGCTAATTAAAAGTGTATATTTTTCAATTTTGGTTTTTGATTCTCATAAGTAAAACTTGTTTAAATATCATACATCTTTCACACAGCGTTTTAAATTTTTCATTCTAAAAATAGTAATATTTACAATAAAAATAATCTAATGGGAAATGAAGGTGAGTTTTATATGCTCTGGTTTGTATTTCGGAAAATTTCAATTATACGAGTATTAAATGTCTAATTTATTTTCTCCTTTTCTTCAGATTGATTACTTTTCCATTTTCGATAATAAAATTTATATTCTTAACCCTTTTCTATTTTTTGTTATTTATTATTTTATGTATAAGTAAATTAATTTTTTAATTAATTTTTCAGCCGTACTTAAAATTAAAATAATTGGAAAATTAGCAATTGTTTAATATTTGCCTATAAAAGATTTTCAATTAAATATATAAATTTTAAAAAATTATATTATATTTATTATTATTATTTTTTATTTTGTAAAAACATTTATTATAAAAATTATTAATTCATTTAAAGAATAAATAGCATTCATCATGCATAACAGTGTTAGTTAGTTGTTTTATTATGTAATGAAGAAAAAAACAGACCTCCATAAGGTCTTTGTCATATGAATTTTATCAATTCTATGATTTGTTATATAGCTGATTAGAAAACAAAAATTTTTTTTTTGAAAAATTTAAAAACCACATTTTTAAAAGTATTATTCTTGGATTAATTATAAGTTTCATTAAAACTAATGCTATTTTTAGCCTATGAAGGAATTTAATCTAGTCAATCATTACAAAATGCAAAAGAAAGAATAAATAAAATTAAACTCACAAGTATTAATTAATGCATTCAGTTCTGATTCTTTTCTTCTACATAAAGTAGAAAAAACAACACCATAATAATGTATTTACATGTTTCAAAAAGAAAATGCGAATGTAGAAGATTATTTTTAAATCACAAAGAGGAACAATTAAAATTTAAAAAAAAAAATCTTAATGATTCTTTTAATTAATACAAAAAATTACACAATCATTTGTGAAACATCCTTATTTTTTAAATTCTTTCCTTTGCCTTTATTGTTTTAATTCGTTAATTTTCCTTTTGGTTGGGATTATTACGAGAACGAAGCTCAGATATTATAATTGCATTTCTGCTCTCAAGCCGATTAAAAATAGTGAAAAATAATCGATATCGTTATGCGTTTAAAACGAGAACAATGAACCGTAAGGGAGAAAAAAATCCTTTGTAAGAGATTTTTGGAATTTTCTGTTCGTTTTTTTTTTTTTTTTTTTTTTTTTTTTTTTTTTTTTTTTTCATTTTTTCAATTGTTTTCTCTTTTGTGTTGAGGATAAAAAACAGGAAATAAAAGATATGATTCAAATATGCGTGAAAAAAATATTTCTTCGTTATGTGTTTTTATGTGTTTTTATTTCATCTTCTTTTCAAACTTAGAACCAGCTTTCTATCTGAAAATGTATGAAATGAATATGTGGTGGAGTTTTACAGCGGAAAAAAATACTTTTGACTGAAAAAGAAAGTTTAAAATTTATAGTAACTATAGAAATTCATTGAAATTCGATTTGCATGCTAAATAAATTGATGACATGAAAAAAAATAAATGTTATTTGTTTGAATAAATGTTATTTGTTTGAATAAATGTTAATTGTTTGAATAAATGTTATTTGTTTACTATTATTAAGCTTTTCTTTTCGTTTTACATATATGCTTTTAACAAACATAAAAATATAATTTTAATAATTATTTTATACAATTTATAGTCCGATTTAAAAAGATTAAATGTCAAAATTATTATTAATGTTCTTCATATAATAAATGTTTCGCTAATTTCTATTAATAAAATACTAATGATTTTTATAAAGTTAATTACACATGTTAATGTTTTATTTTCATATTTTTATTAAACTTAAAATTATTTAGGAAAATATTGTTCGTAGATAACTGCAATTATATATCAAATTTAATTTGCTTTTTATTAATCTCATGGGAAAAATGTAACTTTGTTTTACATATATTTGTAAAAATATTATAATTTTATAAAAATATTTTGTAAAAGTGTGATAAATCTCACGGGCCGAAAAATATTCTAGGCGGGAAAAAATATTCTTGCCACCCCTGGCTTTGAAAAACGGGCATCGACGCTCTCAACAGACAGATAGATAATCTGTTTGGAGTTTTCCAAATTTTTAAGAGCGAGGGAATAATCACTGAAAATCATTTTATAGAATATTTTGTAGAAGATCTGACTACATTTGTTCTTGTGAATAGTTTGTGGGTTGGTGATATTTTACAAAGTTTGTTGAATTTGAGTTAAATAAAAATTTTCATGTGGTTAATAGTTGGCAAAACAATAATAATAACAAAAATAAAAATAAATTATATGTATATAATGTAAGTCAAGTGCAAAGTGTTAAAAAGTTCATTGCATTAGAAGCGAATGCAAGTCGTAGATAGTCGGTAAAAGATAAAAAAAAAAAAGATTTATATAAACGGTTAGAAATATAATATAGCAGATAAAATATCTTTTTATCCCACCATAAATTTGAAAATATTCCATTTCTTTCACCCACCCGTGGAATTTTTAACTCAAAGAATATATAATTCAATTAATTAAATACATTACCATAAATAAAATGAGAAACAAAGTTCCCACTCCCGCATAATAAATTCCATTAAATGTATCCGCAAAATTCCGATCGACTTAAAATATCCTTTATATAAAATTAAAAATAATGCTGTTTTTTTCCTCCCTCTTCATTGTATAATCACTGTTGTGAAACTCATATGGCAAACATTCTGTTTCTCACGTGCGAGCTTTGAATGAATCCAATCTGCTCGAGTGAAAGCATCTGCTCGGGTCTCGCCTTTTTCCAATTTTTTCATGAATGTTTATACATCAGTGACTCGCGTGCCATTTCCTTTTTTTTGCTCGATTCCCCAGCACAAGGACTATCGGATATTTGAATAAGGAGTAAATGGTTCATCTGGAAGAAGAAAAGAATTCGGTTTCGCCCGGAAAGAAATGGGTCGGAAGAGATAAAACGCGAGGAATTTCACGCCAATTTAAATAATTGGCAATGGTATTCATTTGCTTGTTCGTGCTTCAGAAATGTAATAGATTCGGGTTTTGCCTTGTGGGACTCAGAAAAGGTTTTGCTTAGGGGACTGTATAATATAGTGTAAATAGTATTATACTATGACACATTTTTAATGTATTGTGAATTAGTTAGTAAATTATAATTTACTGAATTATTTGGTAAATGTGGAAAGCGTTGTCGGATTAATGTTAGAATAAAATAGTCAGATATTAACAAAAAATATTTTTTACTTAATAAAAGCACTGATGGAAACCTTTATATAAAGTGTGACAAAATTTCCATTATGTGGTGTGTTGTATCTTAGTAACAAGTAGTCGTTAAAAATAAACCGCATTGCTTTTTATTGTGTTTTTATTAAATCTTACAACAATTTATGTTTTGTTTTCATATTTGTTTGTTTATTTAAAAATAAGAATATTACCTTATGCACTATTTTTGCATTAAAAGTGAGTTTATTTTCACTTTCAATTTTTTTTTACGGACATTATATTTTATTTATAGATATTGTGAATAAAGAATAATTAATCTATTCCATTTTTTTATAAATTAAGTTATATTAATTAAGTGTTATAAATTAAGTTATGAAACGACATTTTTATCAAAATATACTTTTTTGCAAAACATATATTTTTATGCACTTTTTTTGTAGTACTTTAAGATTATAACAAAACTTTCTTAATTAAAAGTCCTTACCCATCATACTTTTTACAGAAATTGAATGAAATTTTGGTTTAAAAGGTATATTGAGGTATGCACCCAAGAATCATAGGAAATAAGAGCAGTTATCCAGCAGTTATGGTTGCAGTGACACGATTTCGAAAATTTCAAATGGCAGTACCTATTGTTTTATTGGAAGGAGATTTCTTGTAAAAAACCATAGATAACGTTGAAACTGTACGTGTAGAAAAAGAAAACTCGCCTGCCCTAGACAAACTAACAGACTATGAAGGAAAGCGAAGACAACAAATAAAGACCGAGGGGCAACAGAAAGCAAATCCTTTTAATGTGTTTCCACAAATTATCAACGGGACCTCAAAGGTCACGCAGCAAACTGTCACGTGCAGAGTACCGTATTGAAAACCTACGTGCAAAGTGCCATCGTGTGAAAGACACGCTTTGCATGCGACAGATGGTGGACAGCACTGAAGCACGTACCATGGCAACAGGAATCCATCGAATCCGTCTGATGGCGTCTTTGAAATCAGATGCAGTTGGCTGATTAAATGCATACCCTCTAGATTTCAGGTATCCCTGCAGCGAAATACTTTATCTGATGTCTGATGTTTGGATGCAAGATGGCGTTCAACATTTGTGAGATCTTCTGTCGAACCAATTTGGTGACAAAAAATATCTCCGCCATTTCACGTTCCGATCTGACTCAATGAATTTCTAAGCGCATACCTTAAAATATCTTAAGCAAAAATTTCATTCAGTTTCTCCGCTAGGGATTCATATGTTGTGATTATTTTTCAATTCCTACTATTAGTTCACACTCTCCCTATATATATATCTTGTCCAAATTTTCAATCGTTAACAAAATACTTTTTATTCATCCACTCAACTTGAAATACATTGTTTTGAAACTTGCAGTGAATGACACTCTTGATGTTAATACAGTTTTCTCGAATATTAATTCATTAATTAAATTTAATTAATTAATTTAAATTTTTATATCGGAGAAAAAAATTTCTCTTGTACAGCATATTTAGCAGGATATAAATTTAGGAATAAATACTGTCTCAGTGGCGGAGCGTGTAGATCGCCGAAAATTTCTTTTTTCAGATTCTTTTTTCATTCTGTGTTCTAGTCTGAGTCAAGGAGGGAACAAAATGGAAAATGAAACATGTGAATAAATGAGTGAGAGAGAGAGAGCTGGAAAGTGTGTATATGAGAGAGCGAAAGTGTGTGTGAGAGAGAGAGAAATTTTCTAACTTAAAAAAATGAATGAAAATTATTTATAAAGGGCTTTCTGCAATAGAGTGAAAAAAAAAGTAGGAATTGACTTCAAATTTTTTATATTACTTTGTTTATAATCACTCTGTGTTATAACAACCTAAAGCCTCGATAAAGCATATTAATAGATTTTTATAAAAAAAAATTATGGGTTTTTTTATTAAAAAATTAATTAGGGAATTTCTTAGCTTTTTTTTTTTATTTAAACAACATTCTAAAGGAACAAATTATTTAATTTTATTTTAAGGTGAATTTTAATTTAGAAACATGTTACTAAAAATAAACGATTCCTGCAGAATTTTTAAAAGCGCATTTTACATTTTAAAAGTACGATTTTAATTTAGCTTGGAAGTAATTGAAATACTAATTATAATATTTTTTTAATATTTTCATTACGTTAGATAAAAAAAATATAAATTCAAAATAAAAAAATTGGATTTATAATTACTATAGATACATATACCTCAATTTTTATATAATGTATTAAAAATAAATTACTTGCCACCATAAAAAAATAAAAGAAATCATAGCAGAGTTTTGAAAAAAACCATTTGCATATTTTTTTCCTTTTGGATGAGAGTTTATTTAAAATAAAAACAATGTCAGTGAACGAATAAATAGACCGTAGCATTTTAATAATTTACCAGTTTCTGCATTTTCCATTTTCAGAATATCGATTTTTACCTGATTCGGCGATCTCTACAATTTCTATTTTTTTCTATTTCTTATCTCTATTGTTTTATTTCGGAGTTAGGTATCCAAACTTTCATTTTTCGCCACCAGGGTGTTGCGACGTTTTCTTGTGCATTGGTTATGTACATTTAACTATAGATGATTATTTATGATCGGGGAACTCTCTTTTTTATGGTTAAAATGATGTTTTACTCTCATTTCAATCTTGAATTGCTTTTAAATAATTTTATAACTGACTCCTCAATCCAAAATTGTTGCTACACAAAAAATAAAACTCTTTGTGTTATATTTGAATGGGTTATACTATAACCAGAAGAACCGAGGGACTGTATAAAAAGTCCGAATTTGTACATTCACCAATATTATTTTTCAAAAATATAACAATGCCAAATCATGAATGCTAACCTCGTTTAAAAAGGTTTTTGTAACTAGAAGTATATGTGTACGTCAACAGTTGCGAAAATAAAATCCATATTACATTGCACCGTGTCCACACAAATACAGGGTGATTATAATTAAGCATTATAAGTCCCATTTTCAAAATACTGTGAGAAAAGAACCACTCATCTCAATGAGTTCAAATTTGAACTGAAGATACATTAAAAAGAAGAAAACAGCATGGCATCAAAAAAAAGTTCCACTGATTTTCCCATCCAATTGGGTATGACCTTGCCATGGTGGATGGGCATTTCCACTAAAAGTGTCACAACTGTTGAATAAGTCATTCAACACTTTCCATCAAGTCATTTTTTCCGTCAAAAAACGAAGCAACTAAGCACTACAGCTGGTTTAATATGTAACTTATGCCAAATATGCTGTCATTTCGATTCAAAATATCACTGGCAAGCCAAATTCACTCTTTATGCCGCTCACAACGTCGTCTATTTATAGTTTAATTAATAATATAATTCAAAGTAATAATAAAGTAAACTCAATAATTCACGTCTAATTATTACTTTTTTCTTTGATACCACCATACCGTTTCCTCCTTCTTCAGTTCAAGTTTGAATAGTGTGACGATGTAATATTTCTTTTCTTACTGCATTTGAAAGTGGGACTTTAATTCATAATCAGCCTGTATATATGAAACCTGAACAAATACAATTAAGAAGAATATCAAAGATTACAATTTTTATAATCTGATTTACGTTTTTCTCTAGATTAATAACACCGACGAAAATGATTAAAAAAGGACGATTTCCAAGAGATAAGATTCGCCAGAATTTAAGTCATTTTCCTATAAAACAGTTTTTTTAAAAAAAAACTATATTTATTGGTAGTTTGAATGTGAATATTATTGAAGTACTTAATTTAATTAAATAAAATAGACATTATCATAATAGTTTATGAATTCAATACTATATTTATTTTATTTTTAGATTTTGGTTTATAAGAAAAAGAGGATCTAAATCAATGAAAAATTTATGGTGGGTATAATTTTATGGTTCCATCATCCAATGTTATATGATCTCCTTACAGCTCTAACCATTTTCTTTATGGCCACTTGTTTGCTCTAATAGGAAGATAATGACGTCTTAACAATTAACCGCCGCATCGCGAGGGCCTGTTTTTGACGAGAACCTAATTTGTTCATAATCTAAATGTGCTGTCGTTAAAAAGGGTGCGCAGGAATTGTTTCACCTCAAATCACCTTTTAGCACCCGTAATTGTTGGAAAAATGCTTAACAGGCACTTTAATTAACGAGGCATGCACGGAAAAATACAAAATTAACGACCGAAATCTGTATTTGGAAGTATCCCACTCCGTAACGACCGGCCATTGCAAAATTTTAAGTGGTGCGTTTTAATTAGTTAAAGCAGGGCTACTTAAATTGCCCTACATCATTTTCGACCATGCCTTAATGCATCATGATTCGGAGCTCATTGGAAGTGCATTTGTTGGATTACGTCGCCTTCTTTCGCGGCATTTACAGCATTTGAGGATTTTAAATATTCATTCACTGATAATAATCATTATAATATAATTAAAGAAATTTCGTCTGAGCGGGTTATTATTAAATTAAATTATTTATTTTTAGTTTGATTTAAAAATTTTTGTTAATAACTTAATTTAAAGCAAAGATATAAACATTGGTGTTAAATTGTCTTAAAAATTTTCCTTTAAAATGCTAGATTCGTGTTGTGACTAATCCTCAGCGTCTTGTAGTGAGACAAACATCAGGAGTAATTTGGCATGTGGGAGGAAAAGGGGGACAGCTTCAGTTGTGATGGTGCACCCGTGGGTAGAAGTCTGAAGTAGCTCCTGACGCTCTTACCAGTCCTGAAATCTGAACTACGGCAAAGTGGATTCCGAACTACTACCAACATTCATGCCACCGCGGGAGTTCGAACCCTGGGTATTCAATACCAAAGAAAAGAGCGCTAGCCACTTGGCCACCAATCTGCAAGGTTGGCGGGATATGAGCAACGAGGATGGAAGAGGAGTTGATGGATAGAGAAGGGATGGAGGAATGACTGATGGACAGAAGACGGGAAGCAAATCAGGAGAAAAAAGTAAACAGTCTCTCTTCCCCTCCGTAATGGAATGCTGGAGGGCTTAGAAAGAAGGAAGGATGCTTGGTCTTGATCAATTGCGCCGACTCCGAGTTCAAAGACCAGGTCAAGAGACTTCCTGCCGGAATCAGTGATGCGGACACCAGGAAGAGTCCCATGTGAGGTTGACTCTTGCTGGCACACGTTTACATAACGTTGAACTCCATTCATCTGTGCCTATGTTTCTTATACTGCCAGTTGAAATCATCATCAATACATTTGAGTGACTGTTTTTTTTTTTTAGTGAACTTTAATTTTGAAAAGAAAGCCCCACTTGGTCACCAGTATTTGGTGTGAGTTTCTACTGGCGGACCAACTCACTTGAATTATTTCTGAGATGTTGGGACTCACATTTTTTTATTAATTGTGATTGCTGTGCTGTATATACATATATATTATATTGGTTAATGCTTATTTGAAATCACTTGTGTGCTATTATAATTTGTATGACATATTTATAATTATTTGATTTTAAATATTAATAAAAACATTTTATTTATATTTTAAAGTGTTTTAGATTTATTTCATATGTATGGTCTTCTTATGCATCCTGTAAGTCTCAGAAGTCATTTGAATCTATTCATGCAGTTTGAATCTTCATGGTGGAATATTTTCTATATTGGATAGTAATTTGAACAATACATAATCTGGATTATTATAAAGGATCCACTATTTTACCATCCATGATCTTATAAAATTATATAAATGCATACATCTGATAGTATTATCGATTTCTTGTGAATAATAAGACTGATGGAAAAATGTAAATAATAACAAAAGAAATATAAAAAAACTTACCTATGGCCACCATCAGAAACACAATAGCACACATATGTGCTTCAATGTTAAGAGCAGCAACATCACCTCTTCAATCCAAACTGCTAGAGGAAACATGCCAAAAGAAAGTAAAATAAAATACCTTCTACAACGAAATTGATAAAATAATAATAAAGTAAAATCCATCATTGCTGTTTTCTAAACGCAATTTTCCGGATCTTTCTCCGCACCAGCCTACAAATAAGGGGAATACAGGAAAAAACTCAATAGCATCGGTGAACCCCGAAAGCGATGGGCGATTGCGAAATAAAATTGCAGGCATTGATAATTGAATTGATACTTTTGGCGCCCCCTAACAAGCTGTTTGTCCTTTCCACAAAAAGCGCCTTCAACACTAACCGGGAAAAAACAGGAAAAAACCGGAAAACAGGTGAATAAAAAATAAGATTCCTGGATTCGCTAAGAGGCCCTTTCCCTGATTTGTAAGTGAGGTATCAGTCTTCTGGCCCATATATTACCATCAAGATTGCTCCTCCTCAATTGAACCGTGGAAATGGAATTTCGTATAAAATGATATCGGTTTTGATTCGATTTTAATATCTCCCTCTAGTATCTCGTAAACTCTTTGCGGACCGGGAAATCGATTTTTTAATTTTTTTTTTTGAGATGTTTGTTGCCAAATAATCCTGAGCACAAAGTAAAACAAAATTTTGAAGGAGCATGTAAGTTGCGAAATTTGCATAGAAATTTGATCGAAAATGCAATACG
>BPLR01013289.1:0-37915 GCA_021605095.1 Caerostris extrusa | reverse complement strand
ACTTCTACCATTTAGAATGTTTTCTTCACATAGAAGGGGGAAGCATGTACAAAAGTACTATCCTTTTTCTTAATTGTGTCTGATAGTTGCTCATACGCCATCTTTTGTGCTCACTGTAGGCTACACAGAATCGGGACCTGACAGTTTAAAAGTGGATCTCGAAACCACTTACAAACATCCATGGCAGGCACTGCCGGGTCTCGAACCGAAACCCGTGGTACTCAAGCGCCGTGAGCGCTAGCCTCTCGTCATCTTAAGAGAAAAATGCTACAATTTTTTGTCCACTGTCCATTACTAATGTTTCTTTAAATCCTCTTATTCCTTATTTCTCTTTATACCAACAGTTATAAATGTTTTGACTACGTTGTTTTCATATCTCCACTTTGTGGACATTCAGCATCTCAAAACCCATGAATTCGTATGGACTCATAGATGGAGTGGAAAAGTGGGCAGTCTTCTGTTATGATGGAGAAGCATCCGTAGGGTGGTGGTAGAAGTCTGTTAGTACGGCTCCGTGGACGCTCTTGCCAGCCATATATGAGACCGGGACCTACGGTTTAAAGAGAATTTCGAACCACTACAAACACCCATGGCACCATCGGGAATCGAACCTGAAAACATGTGGCTCCGAGGGCCAGAGCGCGGTAGACACCTCGAAGCTATTAGTCACTCTCAGAAGATCTTCTTGGAAGAAATCGGAAGATTCTCTCTCCTCGTCACTGTCACTTCCTTACACTTTAGAATGCTTTTTTCACATAGAAGGGGAAAGCCAACCAAAAAACTCTCTTTTTCTTAAAAAAATGTTACAAAATTTTTGGCCACTGTCCATTACTATTTTTTAAATCCTTTTATTCCAATTCTTTTTGCTGATTTTTTCTGTTCAGTGTTAATTATATTTCTATACGTGCCAATGTTACTTTTTCTTTTAAAACTTTTTAGTCTAACGTAATTTAATCAAATTAATCGTCTCAAAAATGAAATTATTTTCTTCCCTAATTTTTAAAAACAATAAGAATTAACCATGATTTCATCTAAAGAAGCATCAGTTTCTTTAAATGATAGTGACTCGTTAAGTCTTAAAGATGCAATATTTACAAAGCGGTGCTATTACGAAGAAAAATAATATCATTGCTGGATATATGATTCTTGTTTTTCATTGTTTAAGCAGAATTTCTGCAAAATGATTTCTGGCTAAAAAGATTTTGGATTTCTTTCTCACTAGAATAATCTTTAATTAAAGAAATACTCCTGTGCAAAATGTGGCTACTTAATGAGACTAAAATATTAATTAATGTAAATACTATTCAGTCCTTTATGATTTCAATAAATAAACTAACTATAAGTATAATAAATTTAAATGAAAGTAAAATAAAGCGCTTCAGCACCCAGGGTGTTACAAGTTTCTGGTTTCTTGAGCATGGCGGTGCCATAGGTGTTTTTTGAGGTGAGGGTTCTTAAGCTCACTTTTGAAACCACGTGTCGGTCTAATATGGAGCTTGACTGTAAGAGCTTTGAACATAACACTATCAACCCCACCTCGTAAAAAAGAAACCTGTCTCCCTGTCTCGAAATCTGCTAGGTAGGCAGACGCCCTTGGCCCACCAAGGGGCTTGCAGCTGCGTCAATGAGGAATAAGTAGAAGAAAATAAAATAGTCACTTATTGCTATCGAACACGCTACAGAATATTCCTCACGCATCTTTCGCTCTTGCTCTTGCTATAGTTATAGAGTGCGAAAGTGGAAATATTTCACACACTGCTTCATAAACCAAAGAGTAGACATCGAATATTTCCACGATAATGTTCCTGGTTATAGTACTCTTTGTTTTTGATCGTGAACATGCGCAATATAAAGAAAAGCCTACTGTATTAAAAATACATTTAAAAAAATCTGATTTTCATGAGAAATGGAATTTTATTCAAAGTGCAGACTCGATATTAAAATCAAATTAAAATTAAAATTGGTAAAAGCGCAATTGGTTAAGCAACAAAAATATGTGACATTAGAGTTTTACTAAAAATATTAAAAAGAAAACGAGTGAAAAATGACTCTTTGACCTTTGGGAATGTAGAATCCTTTTGATTTTGTGAGTGGAACTTGAGCCTTTCGCTTTCCGATTTCCATTTACCATTTTCATTACCATGCGCAAACTGCCACTAGGACATGTGTGAACTCTGGAAGAACGCGACCCTGCCGCTATTTTTATTTATAATAGACCAGGGCTCAGAATAAGTTAATTTTACTTCCTTATAAAGTCATATAGATGGTTAATTTAAAACTCTTTCAGTGCTTTCGTGAAAAAGTAACTTAATATACATTTTCAAATAATTACATACACATTCTTTTATTGTTAATAGTATATAGTATTACAGGGGTGTGGTGTCGTGTGTGTGTGTGAAATAGGTTTTTCATTTAGATATGCTTAGGGATTGCAACACCGGGTATTGATTACTTCCAGGCCAATTCCACATCAGATTCACAAATTTTAAATACCGTTTCTTCGTAAGGTTTCTATTTAGAAATTTACTAATTCGTGAATTTTTATTCAGAATTTTATCTGAAACCGAAATTCTTATCTGTGAAAACAAGGTTGTAGTTGGTGAAGAAAGTGTGTAATATTTCGATATTTTTAATTGGTGGAGTTTGTTATCCTGATGTATTTGCATAGTTTAGAGTTCAAAATATTTTTCAGATTTATTGTAGAGATACATACTCATAATAATGAAATAAGTATAACTCTTAAAGAACATAAAAAATCAGTTGATAATACTTCGGTTTATGTTTTTTAAGATCACATTTCTAAAAAATTTTTAATAGTACTACAGAATGAATACTGATATTTACACTTTTGTGATTTAAATAAATAAGATGTTCCTTAATCTTTTTGTGATTCTTGATACCGTTATAATTTATGAAAGACGCAAAATTTTTTTTTTTTTTTATATTTATATTTCCTAATAAAAATGGCAAAAAAAAAAAAAAAACACTTGAGCTTTCTTCCTTTTTCTAAAATTTCTACTACCGGTATTAAAATTGGTATCCTGGTAATAAGATATAAAAATACCGAATACCGGTATTGAAATTTTTTTAGTCCGATATTGCAATCCCTATATACGATATCTTTACCTTTTAAAAAATACTATATGCAGTTTGCTCAAAAATGCAACATTTTATTTTAATATAAAAGCTATCAATAGAATTTTAAAAATCTAATGTATAAAATTGAATATATGTCTTCAATTTTGTTAATATTTCTTATCATTAATAACAAAGTTTGCATATATGTTAATATTTTATCACTTAATTAAGAATATTACAGTTAATATTTTAATAACACTAAAACGGCTGTTGTTTTTTTATTTATATTGATACGATACATATTTGACAAAAGATATCTTTTTCCTTTAAAAAATATTTTATGTGTGCGTAGGTTTGCTCAAAATGTAACATTTTATTTTAATAAAAAAGCTATCAATAGAATTTTTTTAAAAATCTAATGTATAAAGTTGAATATTTGTTTTCAATTTTGTTAATATTTCATAGTAAAAAAGTTTGCATATATGTTAATATTTCTTATCACTTAATTAAACAGTCAATATTTTAATAACACTAAAAAGGCTTTTGTTTTTTATATAAGATACGATAATGATATGCGACATTCTTTTCCTTAAAAATATTTTATGTGTGCGTAGGTTTGCTCAAAATGTAACATTTTATTTTAATAAAAAAGCTATCAATAGAATTTTTAAAAATCTAATGTATAAAGTTGAATATTTGTTTTCAATTTTGTTAATATTTCTCATAGAAACAAAGTTTGCATATATTTCTTATCACGTAATTAAACAGTCAATATTTTAATAACACTAAAAACGGCTGTTGTTTTTTTTTATATACGATACGATACATATGCGATATCTTTTCCTTAAAAAATATTTTATGTGTGCGTAAGTTTTGCTCAAAATGTAACATTTTATTTTAAAAAAAAACGCTATCAATAGAATTTTATAAATCTAATGTATAAGATTGAATATTTATCTTCAATTTTGTTGATATTCCTTATATTAACAAAGTTTGCATATATGTTAATATTTTTTATCACTTAATTATACAGTCAATATTTTAATAACACTAAAAAGGCTGTTGTTTTTTTTGAATCCATTGCATTTTTATCTAGTGAGTAACAAAAAAAATTATGAAAATTTTAATTAGTTCCCGTTTTTATAAACGGGAAAACTATGATTAAATGAAAAGCGCATGTTTTTTAAGAAATCCAAGTTTATATAAAATAAGTAATATAAAAAAAAAAAAAAAAATTTAAGTCAATTCCTACTTTTTTTCACTATATTGCAGAAAGTCCTTTATAAATAATTTTCATTCATTTTTTTAAGTTTATCTGGCGCCATCTATTGGTAGATATATGCAGCTTAAATCTAAAAAAACTAAAATTAATTAATGAAATTTAATAAATGAATTAATATTTGAAAAAAATGTATTAACATCAAGTGTCATCCATTACAAGTTCAAAAAATGTATTTGAACTTGAGTGAATGAATAAAAAGTATTTTATTAACAATTGAAAATTTGAACAAGATATATATAGGGAGAGTGTGAGCAAATAGAAGGAATTGAAAACAAAAACAAAACGATGTTTCCTGGTGTTAGAAATAAAAGGAATAAAATTGTACACATTTCTATCGCAAAATTTGAACACACTGTAAAAGTTTTGACGAATATACTATACTATTTACTAAATCCTGCAGTAGCAGTTCACATTTCTTTCATTAGAGAATTACTTAAAATATAAATGAAGCTACATTTAGAAAAAGAAAGATGTGTCAAAAGAGGAAATTGCGTTTTTAAGAATGTACTTTTGTGCTGAATAGATTATTCATTAAAAAGAAAAAAATATTGAAATTTTACTCAAAAGCTAATGATCAACATATTTCAATGAACCTTTTATTAAAATAATACACATTATACTATAGAACATAATTTTGCATTCTAATATTAAAGCAACATATTACAGGAAAATATTATTTAATATTACGTTTATCTTTCGTTTAAAATTCATTGCTAGAGTTATTAATACTAGTTATTAAGTTAGAAATAACCAATTTTATTTAAACAAAATGAATTTACTAAAAACTATTAATAAATGCATTTTTATTTTAAATTTAAAATTCCATAACATTCTCCATAATACTAAATTTAAAATAATTATTTGCAATTCAATAAGTTTTTTGAAGAATTCATGAAATGGGTCATTATATACATTTTAAGTATTTATTTCCAATTAATTAATTTAATCCAAATTTCCAAATATTTATTTACAGTTTTATATAAATCGCACACACATGTTTTTAATATTGCTCACTAAATACATTCCATAAATTTATTTAAGAATTTTATATATCCTATACAGATTGATTTATTTTTATTTAAGCAATGAATTACCTCAATAGCTTATTTTTTACCAATTTTAATTAAATGATAGATTTATTTATTATTATTTAATTTACTTTGTAGTAGAAATAAATAAAATAATAATAAAAGAATCATATTAAGTAATGAATAATCAAATTAGTCAAATTAAATAATAAAATAATCATCTTAAGCAATAAATAATCAAATTAAGTATTAAAATAATCATATTAGGGCAATAAATAACCAAATTAGTCAAATAAAAATGAAATAATCATATTAGGCAAAACAAAATAACCAAATTAGTCAAATTAAATATTAAAATAATCATAAAAATAAATAATCAAATTAGTCAAAATAAATATTAAAATAATCATCTTAAGCAATAAATAACCAAATTAGTCAAATTAAACAATAAAATAATCATATTAGGCAGTAAATAATCAAATTAGTCAAATTAAATATTAAAATAACCATATTAGGCAGTAAATAATCAAATTAAAAATAAATATTAAAATAATACTAAGCAATAACAAATTAATCGAATTAAATATTAAAATATATTAGGCAATAAATAACCAAATTAGTCAAATTAAATATTAAAATAATCATATTAGGCAATAAATAACCAAATTAGTCAAATTAAATATTAAAATAATCATATTAGGCAATAAATAACCAAATTAGACAAATTAAATATTAAAAGAATCATATTAGGCAATAAATAATCAAATTAGTCAAATTGAATAATAAAATAATACTAAGCAATAAATAATCAAATTAGTCGAATTAAATCATAAAATTGTTTTTTTTTAATAAATCGTGGTAATAAATGTGTTCTTCATTAAATGGAAGCAAAGAAGCCATACTTTTAACTGAGAAAGTCAACCCTAAAACATATTCTACGTTAAGGCAAAAAAACTAACCTGATCGTTGAGGGTATAAAGGGTATTTCTCATGACATCTTTTTTTGTTATTGCATTTTAAGTCAACTTCGACAAATTTAGTTTCTGCAAAATCGTGTTCCATCACACACATAGAAACATCTGAAAATCCGATAGCAAGTTGTTAACACACGTAAAGATTTACTTTTCACCGAGTCAAGCCTTTCGCATTGCATGTGACTAATACTTGTGACGAAGAAAACCGGTTTGTTTGTTTGCCAATCCGATCCCCCTTGAGATTTGCATTTATTTGGTCCCTCTTTTCTGTGAGATATACAGGTAAAATGGTTTTAGGTTACAGATTATTTCTAGTACTGAATATGAATGAAGCCAGTTATTTAAATACATTTCTTTTTCTTCTGAGTATCTATTGGTCAAATAAATACCTCAGTAGAAGATTTCGAAGTATGATCAACAACCATACTCCTAACATCTTAACAACCATTAGGGTGCAGTTTTCACAGTGTGACTTCCCTTTTCTCCCACTGGTGAAACATGAATTAACGATCTTGGAGATTTTTACCATTGCGATTCATTTTTACTATCATGGCAAAGAGCACACAAAACGAAAATGTTTACTATAGTGATTCATTTTTACTATCACGGCAAAGAGAGCATGAACGACTTGGAGATTTTTAATGTCATGGCAAAGAGTACATGAACGACTTGCAGATTTTCACCATTGCGATTCATTTTTTACTATCATGGCAAAGAGAGCATGAACGATTGGAGATTTTTACTATCATGGCAAAGAGTACATGAACGACTTGCAGATTTTTACCATTGTGATTCATTTTTACTATCATGGCAAAGAGCACACAAACGACTTGAAAATGTTTACTATAGTGATTCATTTTTACTATCACGGCAAAGAGAGCATGAACGACTTGGAGATTTTTACTATCATGGCAAAGAGTACATGAACGACTTGCAGATTTTTACCATTGCGATTCATTTTTACTATCATGGCAAAGAGAGCGTGGATGACTTGAAGATTTTTACTATCATGGCAAAGAGTACATGAACGACTTGCATATTTTTACCATTGCGATTCATTTTTACTATCATGGCAAAGAGCACACAAACGACTTGAAGATTTTTACTATAGTGATTCATTTTTACTATCATGGAAAAGAAGATACGAATTTCATGGACCTGGATAGAGATATCTAAGAGTTACGAAGTAATAATTTAAAAAAAAAAAATGTTATAAAGAAAAAAGAGGATATAAAAAAAAACTTTCTCCAACGTTCTAAAATGATATCATTAGACTTTTATTAAAGATATTACATAAATAATGTTAATAAACGTAGAATGTGAGTAATTGGATAAAATTAAAAATATAAAAAGAAAAACAAGCTTAATCAAAATTATTATATTAAATTTAAATCTTCTTCCTCTTTATTGACGCAACAACCCCATGGTAAACCAAGATCGTCTGCCTACTGGCAGATTTCGAGACAGGAGATGTTTTCTTTTTACGAGGTAGGGTTGTCAGCTCTACGTCCGACGTTCTACAGTTATGTGAGACCAGGACCTACTGTTTAAAGTATATTCCATTAAATTTAAATACTGAGTAAAAATTTTATATTCAATAAAACAAATATAGGGACTAAAGCTTTTAAAGGCTGAACTGACTTAGAGCTGACTTGTCAATGTAAAGGGTAAGAAAGTGTGTATAACCATAAGATTTTATTGAAACAATTGGTGTAATTGAAGGATATAAGCGAAAACGATCGACGCTATTGATGATTTAATAAACTCGAAATTTTATTGCAATTCAATAAAATTTTAAATAAACATGAGAAGGAATGTAACTGTTATTATCCTATTCCTTTCTGAATTTGAATATGAGAATCAGATTTTTTTAATATAGGTATGAGGGTTTTGTTGTACAATTTCATAGTAGCGAATAGCGGCAGTGACTTTTGTTGTGCAAAATGGTAATGTTTCTAGCCCACTCCTTGTCGGTTCGCTTTTTTTTTTTTTTTTTTGTTGATGTATTGTGTTTTGTACAATAAATTAAATATTATAAAAGATAAATTATTAATATATTTATTAATAAATAACTGTCATGTTGACACGTGTTAGATTATGAAACAGTTGATATAACGTTTTTGGTGCTATAAATTATATTGTTCTTCTGAAACATTTATTTGACGTAATGACCTTTTGACTACCTATGGATTATAAAAAAGCATTGCATAAATCGAAAGATAGTTGCTAATTGGCCATCTATCATGTTGTTGTTGATACAATGTTAACATTCATTTGACGTAATGACCTTTTGACTACCTATGGATTATAAAAAAAACTTGCATAAATCGAAAGATAGTTGCTAATTGGCCATCTATCATGTTGTTGTTGCTACAAATGTTAACATTCATTTGACGTAATGATCTTTTGACTACCTATGGATTATAAAAACCTTGCATAAATCGAAAGATAGTTGCTAATTGACCATCTATCATGTTGTTGTTGTTACAATGTTAACATTCATTTGACGTAATGATCTTTTGACTCCTACGGATTATAAAAAAGCATTGCATAAATCGAAAGATAGTTACTAATTGGCCATCTATCATGTTGTTGTTGCTAAATGTTAACATTTATTTGAATTGATGGTCTTTTGACTACTACGGATTATACAAAAGCATTGCATAAATCGAAAGATAGTTGCTAATTGACCATCTATCATGTTGTTGTTGATACAATGTTAACATTCATTTGACGTAATGATCTTTTGACTACCTATGGATTATAAAAAAGCATTGCATAAATCGAAAGATAGTTGCTAATTGACCATCTATCATGTTTTTGTTGCTACAATGTTAACATTCATTTGACGTAATGACCTTTTGACTACCTATGGATTATAAAAAAGCATTGCATAAATCGAAAGATAGTTGCTAATTGAGCATCTATCATGTTGTTGTTGCTACAATGTTAACATTCATTTGACGTAATGATCTTTTGACTACCTATGGATTATAAAAAAGCATTGCATAAATCGAAAGATAGTTGCTAATTGGCCATCTATCATGTTGTTGTTGCTACAATGTTAACATTCATTTGACTTAATGGTCTTTTGGCTGTCTATGGATTATAAAAAAGCATTGCATAAATCGAAAGATAGTTGCTAATTGACCATCTATCATGTTGTTGTTGCTACAATGTTAACATTCATTTGACGTAATGATCTTTTGACTACCTATGGATTATAAAAAGCATTGCATAAATCGAAAGATAGTTGCTAATTGGCCATCTATCATGTTGTTGTTGCTACAATGTTAACATTCATTTGACTTAATGGTCTTTTGGCTGTCTACGGATTATAAAAGCATTGCATAAATCGAAAGATAGTTGCTAATTGACCATCTATCATGTTGTTGTTGCTACAATGTTAACATTTATTTGACTTAATGGTCTTTTGACTGTCTACGGATTATAAAAGCATTGCATAAATCGAAAGATAGTTGCTAATTGGCCATCTATCATGTTGTTGTTGCTATAATGTTAACATTCATTTGACGTAATGACTTTTGACTACCTAAGGATTATAAAAAAACCTGAATAAATCTAAAGATAGTTGCTAATTGATCATCTATCATGTTGTTGTTGCTACAATGTTAACATTCATTTGACTTAATGGTCTTTTGACTGTCTACGGATTATAAAAAAGCATTGCATAAATCGAAAGATAGTTGCTAATTGGCCATCTATCATGTTGTTGTTGCTACAATGTTAACATTCATTTATCGTAATGATGTTTCGACTGGCTATGGATCATAAAAAAGCATTGCACAAACTGAAAGATAGTTGTTGATTGTCATCTATCATGTTATTGTTGCTACAGAGTTAACATGTTTCTAATTGCAACATTACTTATTTGTCATATTAATATTAATTAATAACAATCTATCATTTAAGAGTCTTCAAATTCCAAACCCAAAATTTTAATAATGCTATTAAGACAATAAATTAAAAAGTATTAATTTAATAAAATTACTTAATAAAACAGATCACTTGAACAACAACTTATATTGAAATGCCTCATTTATTTCTTTTATATTAAAGAATTGTTCGAAAAAATTGAAAGAACAAAGTATTTTTCTTCTTTTTTCCCAATATATTTCATTTGCTAGAGTGAGGAACATTCTTTCATAAATTCATTCATTCTTTCATAAATACATTCTTTCATTTCCTTCTTACTTTTTGATGGTCACTTTTAGAAATCAATTCACAGAAATAAAAGAAAGAAAGAAAGAAAAAAAAAAAGGATCAACTTACTCATTCCAAAACGTGACGTTACGGACATAAATCGGAATGGTTTCAAATTCGACATTGAATTCCCTCTACGGCCAGCGGAATTGGTGTTGTTTACCTTAATTGAATTAGGCTTCCAGCCAAAAAGGATTCTCCCAACTTTTTCCTCTTTTTTATTCAGAAGCTCGATTTTCTTAGGTATTATTCTTATACTTTTTTGTTCTTCTGTTATGTAATTTCATTGTGACGAAAAACATTTGAAAGAACAATAAAAAATGTACTTCCGATTAAATAAAACAAACGTTTTTTTTTAACAATGAATTTTTTTGTAATGGCATTGCATATAGAATCAAATATTCGTTTTTATTAATGATTTGGATAATTATATTTACTAATGAAAATAAATGCAATAAATTTGGATCAATTATGGTTTGATGAAAATTGAAAGAAGCATTTATGAAAAAGAACTGACTCCTATTTATTAAACATAGCGATTGGAGGATTTAAGGCATGGGCTCGGTGTCATCTATTGGTGTAGGTAAGTTTGAATTTATTTATAACAACATAAATCAGTATCAATCATTGAAATCATCAGTAAAAATTTAGGTCTACAAAAATACTCTATTTCTATTAAAAAAAGGTTATACTATTAAAATATTTCAGCATATTTCTTCGGATAGTTTATTATGGCTGCCTTTCACTGCCTTTTATGAAAAAAAAAATATTTAAAACACTTTAATTTTAATTGTTTTAATAATATGACCCTCTTTTTCTAAATTAAAATTAATAATTAAATTGCTAATTTCGAACAATGCAAACTTACTTCAGCTGGAAATAATCTAATTTTATCAATAAACAATAGATAATAAATCAATATTCTAAACAGACGATTTTATTTAATATATTAAATGCATCAAAATTAATTTTTTTAAATTAATTAATTATAATTATATTTAATTAATTAATTAATATTAATATTTAATTTGATATATCAAAAAAATATATCTTAATTACGAAGGTAAATTTAATACAAGATTAAATCGTTTGCAAAACTTTGTGTGAAATTATCTAAGCTTAAAAAAATATTCTTTTTATTTAAAAATATAATATTTAATAAATCATACTTTTTAAAAAATTAAGTAACTTGTTTTTTCATGCTGAAAATTTTAAAGTTTTTTTAATTATTTCTAGTTATTTTCATAGTCTTAAAATGAGAATCACACACGTGACACACTGCCTACAATGCCTTATATCAAGTTTACGCATGCGTATGATTTTCGTAATAATTTAGGAAATAGGAAGGAATAATTAAAATTTTCCAAAGATTGTAACATGGAAAGAACTTTATTTTAGTCTAAAATAATAATAGTTTATTAGACTTAAAATTTTTTGAAATTTTATAAAAATTAAAAAAAAAAATCTTAGCCTTATTAAAGCGCACAAAAAAGTTTTCTCTTACGGTATAAATAGGCATAAAAACTGTACTTCACATTAATTTTTGATAATAAGTTAAAAATATTTTTATAAAAATTTAAGTATTCTGCTTCATATTGAAAAAAAAATCGTCTGCTTAGAATATTCAGTCGTGTATTTGTGTAATCAGAATAACAAAAGCATACTTCCTTCGAAATTCGTAAATTAGTTATTAATTGGCAATTAGAAAAAGATTATAGTATTAATAAATTTCTAAAATGCTAAATCTAGAAAAATTCAACTTTAAAAAAATCTTAAAATGCTTAGAATAAGCAATAAATGAAGATGGTGGGGATCAACAAATTTCCCTCATGGAATAAAATACAATATACAAGAGGGTACAAGACAAACAGCAGATTTGCAAGTATGTTATGAAATATGTCCAGAATAGAAGTCTTTATGTCCCTTTATATAAGTCCAGAAAAGTTCAATGAACAATTTGATGAGCCGAATATAATGTTTGAGAGACAAGGAAGAAACTCTTCGCCGGTAAAAAGAATCGAAAAGTGGATTTCATTTGCTAGAATTATGGAAAAACTTCCTTTAGAAAATTGAAAGTGTCATGTTTGGTGACGAAAACAAATTAAAAATTTCAAGTGGGCTTAAAAAGAAAAGATTCTTTCAATGAAAACAAATTATTCATTCTTTTTTTTTTTTTAATTGCTTATGCACTTATTTGGGATAGTATTTTTTATGATCGTTTAGAAAGTTATAAATAATAGATAATATTTATTCCTGTTAGTAATTTTAGTTACTCGACGAATAGTCATGCTCGACAATCAACTTCGTTTTTTAACCTAAATTTTTGTAAAAAAACGAATAATTTCTGATTTGATTTACTTCTCAGTGATTAAAACGAGTGTAAAAATGTTTTTAAAAATAACAATTTTTTTTGTTGTTGTTTCTTATCCCACTTCGTAGACAGCAACATCTAGACCAAGTCCAAGAACCCGTGTGGTGTCATGGTAGGAGGGAAAGGAGGGGCAGCTCCTGTTGTGATGGAGCACCTGTAGGTGGAAGTCTGACTTGACTCCGTGTAGCTGAAGAAGGAAGGAAGTGTCTTCCGAGAGGACTTTTTAGGGAGACTACCCCGCATTTGCAAGTCGTAGGGGAGAAAACCCGGAAGACTTCCACTAGGTGAGTCCGACTAACACGGCAAGATGCTGAACATCACAAACGCCCTCGAGTCTCCTTGCTTTGTTAAACAATATAAACAAAAATGCCGCAAGCGTATTGAATCTCAGCCCTAATGCTCACCAGCGGCGCACGTTGCCAATGAGCCACGAGTCGGGCATGATTTTTAAAAATAGATTTGCCACAATGTGTGGTTGGTTATCTTTTTACATTATAAAAATTTCAGACAAAACAAATTTATAATCTAATATATAAAATTCGCGTGTCACAGTGTTTGTTGCCAAACTCCTCCGAAACGGCTTGACCGATTCTTATGAAAATTTTTGTGAATATTTGGTAGGTCTGCGAATCGGTCTTAATCTATTTTTTTAAACTCCTAAGTGATAAGGGTGGTCCACCCCTAAATATTTTTTAAAATTTCTTTGGCAAAAACAATGTAGTCGTAACAATATACAGTTTTTTATTTTTATTTTTTTTTATTCATGACATTATAGCACGTGCGTTTAAACAAAAATTAAAGTCTTTAATCGGCTTCATTTTTTTGGACTTTTATTTAATTAAGTGATCTTATATGAATCAACACGTGTTGTGAACTCGCCCTAACAACGGCCGTTGCTTTACCTGTATATATTATACGCAACATTTTTATGGGAATATTTTTAATTTAAAACAGAAATATTTACGTGTTAAATAAATATACGTGCTTTATCATTATTAAAGGTAAAGCAAATAATAAGAGAACAAATACTGTTATATTTGCACGTGTAGCGTTAAATTATATTTACACGTGTAGCGCGTGTTAATATCTTAAGTTGTCTTAAGTTAATGTTTTGGTAAGTTATATTCTTTGCACGTGTAGAATTAAATTATATTTCCACGTGTAGCGTGTGTTAATGTTTAGTTAAGCAATATTGGCAACTTTATTATTGTTCTAAGAAAAATAAAGATGGCTGTTGTTGCGTTTTTAACTTACGAGTATAATTGTGTTGAAATTTACTTTATTGTGGCGAAACTGGGATTCCAGTAAAGTAAGTGTTATTTGCAATTAGAAAGCATAAGATTATCGAAAGCATAAACTTTATTTTGAAAGAGAGAGATAACGTAAAATTTTATGACTGTTAGTGACTATATTTATATACTCGCATTGTCCCACAACTGACTGATGAACAAAAAAACATTTACGACAGCATTATGCTGGCAGTTTCGGCAGGCCAAGGGGGATTCTTTTTTTTTGGATGCACCAGGTGGAACTGGCAAAAACATTTCTCATTTCGCTACTTCTTGCCGTGATACGATCAAAAATGGCATCGCATTGGCCGTTGCATCATCTGGGATTGCAGCCACTTTATTAGATGGAGGCAGAACAGCTCATTCAGCATTTAAGCTGCCACTGAATATTCAAAATAGCCCAGATGCAGTGTGCAATATAAAGAAACAATCGTCCACGGCAACAGTGCAGAAACAGTGTAAAATTATCATCAGGATAAATGCACTATGGCACACAAACTTTCGCTTGAGGCATTGAACAGAACATTGAAGGATATAAAAAACAATGACGAACTATTTGGCGGCACTCTGTTACTCCTTTCAGGTGATTTCAGGCAAACACTTCCTGTCATTCCGCGTTCAACGTACGCTGATGAGATCAACGCTTGCTTAAAATCATCGTCCCTGTGGCGTAATGTTGAAAAATTACAACTAAAAGTAAACATGCGCGAACAAATGCTTCAAGATCCATCTGCTGAAACATTCTCAAAACAACTGTTAGATATGGAAAAGTTACTGTACATGAAATTACTGGATGCATAAAATTGCCGACAGATTTCTGCACAATTATCGACTCGCAAAATAATCTCATCGACCACATATTTCCCGATGTATGCCCACAATTCAAAAATCTTGATTGGTTGGCAGAAAGAGCAATTTTGGCATCAAAAAATGTGGACGTCAATGGTTTAAATTCCAAGATACAACAGTTGTTGCCAGGGGACTTGGTGTCATACAAATCTATCGATACAGTTTGCGATGCCAATGAAGCTGTAAATTATCCAATTGAGTTTTTGAATTCATTGGATTTGCCAGGCATGCCACCGCATCATTTACAATTAAAGGTTGGATCTCCGGTAATTTTGATTCGTAATTTGAACCCACCACGGCTGTGCAATGGAACACGATTAGTCATTAAAAATTAATGAAAAACGTTATCGAAGCCACCATTTTGAATGCCAAATACCGAGGCGAAAATATATTGCTGCCACGAATCCCTATGATTCCCACAGATGTGCCAATTGAATTCAAACGTATTCAATTTCCAATTAGATTGGCATTCGCAATGACAATCAATAAGTCGCAAGGCCAAACGATGTCTGTTTGTGGCTTAGATTTGGGCACACCATGTTTTTCCCACGGACAACTATACGTGGCACGTTCGCGTGTCGGTAAACCATCCAGTTTGTTTGTATTGGTTAAAGACGGACGAACCAAATATATCGTACACTCCATTGCACTTAGAGATTGATGTTGATTATTTTTTAATTGACATAATTAGTAGTAAATATGTAAATAACTATTTTTGATGCATATACAGCTATTATATAATGTAATTAAAAATATATTTGATAATTTAATAAAATATAAAGGATAAAATAAATAAATGGTTAGTGTATTATCATTTTATACGCCGTCATTGCCTGCAACATTCCATTCCTCTTCCAATCATAACCACATTTCCACACACTTATAGTAAGTTAGTTTTTTTTTTTTAATTTAACTAAAAAAATATTTTATAGAAATAATGTATATGGCAAAACAACGTTTGCCGGGTCAACTAGTAAAAATATAAAAATCTGCTCCATTTACGAATTTATAAAATATTTTTATAATAGGACAGGAGTACATAATGCTAATAATAATACATTATTATTATTAGCACTATGTACATATTATATATTATTACTATGAACACCATACGCTTGAAAAGGTTAATGATAATTTGTCATTTTTGAACAGTTTATTTAATGAGCACATCAAACAATAAATTGACGCCTTCAAATAATAGTTATAATAAAATTAATGTTTTCTATTGCCACAAAAACAATTATTAAAGTTGGTAGCAATTTTTAGTATCCCATTAGTTCCTTAATTACAATTTATTTTACGCCGTCTCTGTTTTGATATTGCCACTTTTTACATTTTATAAATTGTGTTAAAATCTTTAATTACACATTTTTTCATAGTAATACATAAGTTTCTTTGTAAGTATAGATGGTTTAATTCACATATTTTAGTAAAGGATTCATATAACTCTAGGGTGCATCCATTATTTTGATAACCACCTGTATATAGAACGTTTACATATATATAGAAAGATAAAAAAGAAAAGTTTATAATTTTTTATTTAATGATAGTATACTTCGAGCTATTTTGTAGATAAAATTGCTTAATGTCCATTTTAAGTATTTCTTTTATGATTACATGCTATATTTTTCAACATTATAATAACTATCTTATAAAAAATCAATTATCAATATAATTCTATATTTTTTCTTTTATTTAAATAACAAATCTCTATATAAGAGGTGTGTTTGTGTATGTATATGTGTATTTCTTATAATTTAAAAAATATATCCCTTACTGAACCAATATTTTTCACTGAATTTATTGTCATTTATTTCGTTCTTAGTAAAAGAATCATAAAAAATTGTTATTAATTATTTTATTAATAATTAAATAAAATGTTGATCAATACTCGTCATTTCTGTTAATAAATTATTTATTTAAGAATATTTTGAAAATACACAAAAATAATTAAAAATTTAGATATTAAATACATAAATATGTGTGATTATAATATAAATAAAAATATAATTCAAATACACAGAGATACATTTTTCTCCCCAAATTAATCAATTTTTTTATGCAATTTTTGAACAAGAAATCATAAAAATTTTCTTAACATTTCTTTTTTTAATAATTATTTTATTATCGCCATGTGACGCCAACAATTATAGTTTTATTAACTATAATTTTTGGCATGACATTAACGATAAAATAAAATAAAATAATCTAAAATTCCGATAATTAAAAAAAAATTTTCATTAATTAAAAAGTATTAAAAAACATGAAATTATTTGAATGGAGGAGATTAAGAATTATATTTTAATATAATTCATTTGTTCATATAATTCATATTTTTTTTTTTGCCAATTTTTTAAAATTTTTTTAAATATATTTTTTATCTATTTATTATTTATTTTTATATTTATATTTTTATTTATTTATTTTGAAATATTCTTGAAATTAAGTTGGTCAATTTTTGAAATTTCTGATCGATAATTAATATATATATATATTTTTTTAAATGTAGTTTTTTTATGTAAACTTAAATATTATTTTTGCAATCTAAATTCTTTTTATTTATATTTACTTTCTTTTAATTTTACCATAACGGAATAAATTCAATTTTTTGTATAGTTCCTGATGTCTATTTTTAATATAATTTTGAACAATTACAAAATAATATATATTAAAAATATAATATATTAATAATATAAATAAAAATATTTTGCAATTTGTGTTAAAATATTACAAAGGATATTTCATTTTATAATAATCATATTTATAATAAAATTTATTTAAATATTTTAATTTAGAATAAACATTAAATTTTTGTATCATTTATTAATATAAAACATTAAATATTTTTGTATCATTTATTAATATAAAAGCATATTTACATGGAAATAGGAATTTCAAGACATAAACACAGAAAACAATTTGAAATTTCCAACTCAGCAAACACGTAAACAATCAAAATCCAGAATATTGTCATGAAAATCAATGAAACACTCTATTCCAAATCGATTTCTACGCCATTGCAGATGTGATTTTTATGGAAAACAGTCCCGAGAACTGATATGTCCGAATGACTGTTTGGTCATTAGAAATTTAAATTTCAAAATACTAAAATTTTAATTTAATATTCGAATATTTAATACATATTCTATTTATTATCAAAATGAAAAGATTTATTTCTATTATCTTAAATGAAATCTTGTTCCATTAGCATAATATTCTCATTTTATCTGAATCTACTATCAATATGTTATTAAAAAATTAAATATTTTCCGTTTTTATAACCAACGTATTTCATAATTAACGCATATAGAATTTTCATGTGCATTAATTTTCATCAAAAAATTCACGTAGTTCAAATTCCGTCATATGATTGTTTTAACACGATACTAAAAACCATTATAAATCAAATATTTGTAAAATATTAATTTTAAACACTTACTAGTTTAATTTAAATCAAAACTAATTTATTAAAAATGTTTTATTCATTAAAACTTTACACAAAAGCTTTTTATTTTAATTACATTTGGTGAAAAGAATAATAATTAAAATGAATAAATAAATTATTATTTACCATAGAACATAATTTGTTTAAGTTTTATTTACTTATTTATTGTAATTAATTAATTGATTTGAGATTATCAAATGTATTATATGAAACAAAATATCAATTGCGTTTATAAAAACTCAAATATGTGTTTATATTTCAATATTATATATATTTATATTTATATACAACAATGTTTATATTTCAGTAGTATAATTATTTAATTATTAGATTTAATATCAATGTTTATGAATAAAGAAAAGTTAGTAAATTTTGTAGAAAATTAAATTAATTTTTATATTTATTTATTTCATTTCTTATATTAATTTATTGATTTTTTATTTAATTATTATATTATTATATTTTTAAAATTTAATTAATTTCTAAAATGAAATATAATTGAATGAACAAGATCCCGTAATTTAAAAGAATGATAATTCCTTTTCAGTTTAGTTAAAATTATGTTATATATTTATTATTATTTTTATTTATTTTTATCTTAAATAAAAATTAAATTTTATAAAATTGAAAACAATAATCTAAATACAAATACTTCTAAATTTGGTTTTAAGATTAATAACAAATTTAACGTTCAAAACAAATTTAAGATTGAAATTAATATTTTTTTTTTTTTAGTGTTGTTTTTTGGATCTTTCAATTTTATAAATTTCAGCTTTTATATTTGTATTTAATTATTTAAAATAACAATTAACAAATTATAAATGTTTTTGTAAATTTATGCATTTTCAATCATTTTAGTCGTTACATTAAAAAAAAAAAAAAAAAATGAAAACACAAATCACTAACATCAAGATTTATAAAAAGAAAACCTCGACTTACGACGGTGTTGCAACGGAATGCCACCGTCGTAAGTCGAGGACTACCTGTATGTACATCCCAAAACAGTCCCAAGCAAGATTTTTGTCATTTATTCATTTGCAGCATTTTAAGATCACTAATGAACTAAAAGAAGAATTACCAACAGATTTCAGCCATGCAAACATATTGAATTAAGTCACTCAGAAGAACTGTTCACGTCCATATGGTTTACAAAATTTGCGATTGAAATCAAATCTCAGCTATATTATTAAGTCTTTCTCAATGTTGAAGGAAAGATAATAGGTAGAGATAACAAGAAACAATTTTCCTTACAGGAAATATGTGGGGGAAAATGCCTTATTGTTCATTCTCAACACGAGCATCAAAAACTGAATGCCTTTATCATATGATTCCTCGCGTTTATTTTTAGCATCAATTGTTGATTTTAAATTTAAACCTGCACCATGCTGCCATCTATGATCAATAAGTCATACATTTCTTTTCAATTGTGAATAATGTACAATGGTTGTATTGTATAATCCTGAGAAAATAATGGTTTTCAAGAAGGAATAATAATGAAGAATTATTATAATAGAAAATTTATTTGATAGCGTAGGATTTTAGTATCACTAACATAATTGAAAAAATAATAAAAAATAATTTTTTAAATAAAAAATTATTCTATTTATGAATTGTATAACGACTGTAAAACTCGTTTCTCAGCTAATATAAAGATCATGCAAAAGAAACAACTTAACAAAAAATTTTAAAAATTCGCTTGCAATTAAAAAGTTTAATGTTTAAAATTAAAGCAGGTAAAAAAATAATTAATAAAATTTAATAAAGCAATTTTTGTAAGGAAGTTATAAATTTTTTTATGATTCTTAAAATTCCTTTACTTTCACTCACTTCAAGAGGAGAAGAAAAAATGTGACAGGATACAATTTGAAATTTTTTAATAAAAATTATATATATAATAAATAAATTTATTATAATTAATAAATATAATGATTATTTATTATTTTATAAATTTATTTACTTTAATTACAATCTTAATTGGATTAATTAAATAACAATTTATATCCTATGACATGAATGTTGCAAAAATTATTTATTAGTCTTGACCGTTTTTCTTGTTATTTCTTTTTACAAAAATTTTTAAACTTTTAAAAAACTTTAAAACAAACCTTTTCATGACTATTTATACTTTGACTATTTTAAAAGTTTCGTATAATAGTATTAATAGATTACACTTTTGTATGCATGTTAGCTTATTATTTTTTTTGTTGTTAATTACAATTTTTTTAATAATTAATTCATATTTAACATTTTCATTAAATGAGATAGCATTTTTAATGAAAATAAACAAAAATTATTCAAGATAAAACTAATAAGAGACACTAATTTCATCACATAGGGAAAATCTTATTATTTTGAACACGGAAAAAAAGTATAAAAATAACTAACTATAACCAATTTGCAAATTATTCTAGAAAATTTAATTTTATTTCAACAATGATAAAAAGTTGGTCAAAAGAAAATGCTAAAAAACATACAAAACCCCATTGTATTCTTGTAAACTCTTAAAATTTATTATTCTATTTTCAAGTTGTTATTTATTTATAATTTAATTAATATTTCGATAATTTCTATTTTGGTGAAATAGTTAAAGTCTAAAAAAAAAAAGACAGAAAAGATAGCCATATATGCGTCACCACCCTGTACATTTTTAGAATATCCCCATTCTACTGTGATATTTGTACTAGCCATTAATATAAAATATTGAGAATAACTTCAGCCAAATCTAAAATTAAGCACATTTTCATTGTTATGTGCATTTTTATAAATATATATGTGGTGTTTTAATTCCCTGCTTTTCCTTTTACAATGTTACAATAAATAAAACAATCATGTCCATAAATTAAGGATAATGAAGTTCAGGCAAAGAAAGAGACAGAAGCAAAACAAATTTGACTTATTTGTAAAGTCTATTTATTAAACAAAAGGTAAAGAGCAAAAAAAAGATGCTATATGTTTGACATAATTAATTAAAAATTGCGATTTTTACTCCTGGAGCAAATTTCAAAAAGAACCTATTTACAAAAAACAGTAAAACATGGTTAGTATGATGGTTAATATGGAGTATGTCTCCCGGACGATGCAATACAGGCCTTACAACGCCTAGGCATGCTGAGTATCAAATTATCAATCTGCTCTTGGGGAATATTACACCACTCATCAAGCAATGCCCACCGAAGTTCCCGTTGACAGGTGGGAGGGAGTTGACGGCTGCAATTCGTCGGTCAAGCATATCCCACACATGCTCTATTGGATTCAAGTCCGGCGAGTATGCTGGCCAATCCATACGGGTGATATCCTCCAATTGAAGGCATTCGTCTACAATGTTTGCACGGTGAGGACGGGCGTTGTCATCTATAAACAGAAATTCAGCACCCATGGCGCCTCGAAACAAACGTACATGTTGTTCCAGAATGACATCCCGATAGATGTGGCCTGTCATCGTTACACTCTGAACATGCAGGCCAGTTCTGGAACCAAGAATAATTCCTCCCAAACGAGCCATCCTGCACCACCGTAACGGTGTCGTTCAATGGTGTTCTCTTGGAGGTAACGGGTACTTGGCGCTCTCCATATGAAAATCCGGCGAGAATCAGACTGCAAACTAAACCTGGACTCGTCGCAAAACATCACACCAGACCACTGTTGCGGTGTCCACAATGCATGCTCTCTACTCCAGGTTAATCGCAGGCGACAGTGAGTTGCGGTAAGTGGAACATATCTGACAGGCCTACGAGCATATAGACCTATGTGCCCTAAGCGTCTGTACACGGTCTGCCTTGAAACTGTTGTACTGGTAGCTGAAGAGAGCTGACGATACAAGTCTGATGCTGTGCTCCGTCTGTTTCTTTTGGCAGTAACTGCTAAATACCGGTCCTCATTCGGCGTTGTAACTCGGGGGCGACCTGTGCTGTAACATCTACTCACATTACCATCATCTTGGAATCGTTTCCAGAGCCTGGAGATGGCACTCTGGGCGATTCCAAGTTCCTCGGATACTTCCAGCTGGGGTCGTCCACATTCCAGTCGTCCGATAATTCTACCACGTAAAAAATCATCCAAATGCTTCCTTTGTGCCATAACTATGCGGTTATTGCACTGAAAGGCTTTTAAAGAGCTTGTGAACAATTTTACGTCTTTGTCACCACTTCCTTATATACACTCCTCTTACACTCTCGTCATTGTGACGTACTATCCGCGCCATCTGGTGGTTTCCTGTAATTTGTTTATTCTTCTTCAAGATGTGTGTGATAATTCTACAGGTGAAATTTTTATTTTAGAGTTCAATTTCTGTGTGATTCTGAATTGGGTCATCATGGACATGAGTGTACTTAAGCCAATCTTTTTACAATAAATATATTTTACGAATTGCTTTGTTTGTAATCCATTAATTCTTCAACTCGCATCGTAATACCACAATATGAATTTAATTTATCTGCCATTTCAATCCTTTTATTTACCAATTCATTCTAAATAAGAATTTTTAATATCTTTTCACTTTCGTAAGAGTGAAAGGGGTTTAATTACATATAAGACGATTGTAAGAGTTAGTCCGTCAATGAACATTAACAATGTTTAATTGAAATATTATATGCTGCCAACGTTTGAAGTTTTGGTTGAAATCTAGAATACTGTACCTCTGAGAAAGTCGCCAATTTTTGCTTCCAGGAATATTTCGCCAATGTTCCACCAATTTCTTTAGGGTTACAATACTGTTATCAGAGGAGTGCTTAACTTCTTTTTTTCCGAACAATATAATGACTATTTTAGTATTGCTTTGATTGATATTGCGGAATTTTTATTTATAATATATAAGAACAAAAAAAATTCTTTTAAATAATTATTCCGACAAATTATTATTACTAGGTTGTTTTTATAACGTATGCCGGGCACTGATACAGAATATAAAAATTTTTTCATGATGTTGCCCCTCCTGAAAATACGAAACAAACAACAAAAACGATTTTTTTAATTTATTATTAAATTAAAAATAAGATAATTAAGATAAATTTAAGTAAATGCTTCTTTCTTGCATAATAAATTTCATTTCACTATTGTATTTAATTGTTCTTCAAAGGCTCGTGTTTCAATAAGCTTAGGTTCTGTTTAATATTGATAATAAATAGTCTGAGGAAAATTCTAATGTCTAGGGAAAATTCCATCACGGAAGATTTTCAAAGGTAATACTTCCATATTTTCACAACGTGCTGGAAAAATTTCTTAAAAACTTTCACTAGACAATCTGGGTGGAAACAGTCCCCATTTCATTCAGTCACTATCTCCCATTTCATTTGTAAGTAACCAAAAGCATCGTTTATTCAATTCCTTCTATTAGCTCACACTCTCCCTATATATATCTTGTTCAAATTTTCCATGGTTAATAAATTACTTTGTATTCATCCACTTAAGTTCAAATACATTTTTTTTAACTTGTAGTGGATGACACTGGATGTTAATACAGTTTTTTTCAAATATTAATTCAGTAATTAAATGTAATTTATTAATTATTTATTTTTTTTTTATATTTAAGTTGCATAGATCTACCAATAGATGGCGCCAGATAAACTTTAAAAAAAATGAATGAAAATTATTTATAAAGGACTTTCTGCAATACAGTGAAAAAAAAAGTAGGAATTGACTTTAAAAAAAAAATTTTTTTTGTTATTTTTTTTTTTTTTTTTTTTGCATTAAGAAACGAAAATTTTGTAATTAGCAATCGCTACATTTCAATACAATTTTTTAATTGCAGCAAATAAAAATATTCTAAAGAATTTCTTTTCGAATTAAAACAATCCTTGTCATTCATATTTATTATTAGCAAAATTAAACAGAATAAAACATAAAAACATAATATAGCATATATCTGTTTGAATAAAAGGTAATCTATTTAAATCTTTACTGTGCTATTTTCTGATACAGTAAATACTCTCCAAACAGGCACTCGACATTCCTAAACGTCCATTTGTCCTAAACATCTGTTGGAACACGTGATTTGGCAATTAGTTATTCTTTCCTGTTGAAATCTGAACCCTTCCTGCACTTTGCACTCTGTATTGGTTCTTATTTTGACCGTGCTACTATTCATAGTAAAAGAGAGTTGAATGCATACATAAACATATATATATATATTTTTGTATTTTTGTCTTAGTTTTAATTAAATTTCAGATGTAGTACAATAAAGGGTATATTTTTCTGTTGTTTCTCTGTAATATGGGCGATATGTAATCCAGCAATGTCCGGTCTTACAAATGGAGGATTGAAAGAGTTAACTACGATATTTTAACAAAAATATCCACTAATTTTAGAATTATAAAGTTCATTTTACTGAATATCTTATACAATTACATTCGAAGAACTTTACAAAAATTCATAAACTTTAATGAAATGCACGTTTTTATTAAGTTGGGATGTAACATAAACATAAATTCAATTTCAATGAAATTTTCATTAACTTTCAAAATACAAGTGATTTTTTAGCCAAATTTTAGTTAAAATTGACATTTAAGTTGCACATTCTAAAACAAATCCTAATGAAAATATTTTAATAATTTTTATACAGCATATAAGTAACTCCTCTGGCATTCGGTTCCATATATTTCAGGTTCGAGTCCCGGAGGTGCCATGGATGTTGTAGTTGTTCGGAATACACTTTAAACCGTAGGTCCCTATGTAATATGACTGTAGAATGTTAGGTGTATGGCTGACAATCCTACATCGTAAAAAAAAAAAAAACCTCTCCTGTCTCGAAATCTGCCAGTATGCAGACAGTCTTGGCCTACCATGGGGTTGTTGCTCCAATGAAGAAGAAGCTCCAATGCTCCAATGATATACTATAAGTAACTCCTTTACCTAGGTTCTAAACTAAAGTATTTGCAATACTTCTAATACTTACTGAAATATCCCACACTCTGTACAAAAACCCTTATTTAAAACAAAAAATAATTTTCATTTTCACAAAATAAAAATCGGCAAAATCATTTAATAAATACATGGAATTTAAATTTTAGTTCATAACATGACTAGAAAAAAATGAAATGTTTTGGCAAATATTTTATTTCAATATCTTAAAAACATTTTTTAAATGATATTTAAAACAAACCAAGATAACAACAAAATTTCTCAGAAAATGAATTTAAAATTTTAGTACATCACAAAAAATTTTATGCATATTTTACACTCTTAAAACTCGTCATATTTGTAAGTCAAACCCTCTTTAACTTCATTTGTAACTAACTTTGACTTTCTTTTAGTTTTTTGCTTTTTTTCTGAATAGTTTTGTAGCAGGTAGTGATTGGCTTTCGATTTCTGAATCCTCTGTTTGGAACACTTGCCTCTTTTTTGTAGCATCAATGGGTTAACTGCTATTTCTAAATCTTGAAAATAAGTGATATTTCTAAATAACTAGAATTACATAATAGCATTGCAATATGTGCAATGTTTTCTATTGAACAGAAGTCTCTTTCTTTAAAATAATTCACAAAAAGTTGTTAAAAGATTCATGCAATCTCATGCCATGTAGACATTTTTTTGAGCAAATTTTTATAAAAGGGAAAAATAAATTGATTTTACTGTCTTAATAATTGATTCTGGTGGGATTGGCGATTTTTCCAAAAATGGTTGTTGTAACACTCGCTTATATTTTCACTATCCATCTGGCCTTACGGGACACTGCCCATATATAGACTTTTCATTGATTCAGTTTACAATAAAAAAAAAGGCAGCTATTGCATATTTTCTTGAAATTTAACATTGTGTTTTCAAAATAAGAAACAGTAATAAAACATAAAATGGAGAGATATATTTAAAAAGATTTTTTTTTATGAAATATGAGTATTTGTAGCAGAGAATTTTGAATTGTTTGTTGAAAAATTTCGGTTATTCTTTTATTTTAAATTTCATTTTTAATACTCATTCTAGATAAATGAAAATTTCATTTTTTTTTTTTATTATTTCAAAAGAGAAATCTTATATTTTGCAGAAAATTTTCTAGAATTTAAAACTGAGATATATCTATATTCTACTTAAAAAATAAAATAAAAATGCTTCGATATGGTGAAAACCGAAAAGGATGATACTTTAAGAAAATTAATTTTTCATTTTAGCCACTATAAGTCGAATTATTTGTATTGTCTTACAATGGCTAAAATGAAAATTTAACAATTCGAAAACAGGAAGTCTTGATATTATGCACAGAACGTCGAAAATGATCGATCCTATCTTACTTTTGAAAATAATCGATATTAAGCTCTGTTTCTCAAAACGTAAAGCAAGGACTGAAGAAACTTTTCAGTAGCATTCGACCTTTAAACACATTGCTGATAGGAAAACACAGAATATTGTACCAGTTTAGGAATGCTTCTCATATGGGAGAATAGACTTCCTGGAATTATTTTTAGGAAGAGTTTGTTTACACATAAAAAGCGAAAAAAAAAAAAAAAAAATGAAAATGTAAGCAGATAACCCAATGACGGTGAAACATTATCAAAGCCATGTTATCATTTAATAGAAAAAGAATGTAAAACCTTTGAAAAATATTTATACAGAAGTTGATTTAATGAAACGTACTTTTTAACTGGAGTATATTTAATTTTAAGAATAATTTGAAAAAAATAAATAAATAAACGATTGAGTTTAATTTGAAAAAAATTATTAAATTTAATTATTCATAATTTTAATTAATTTGATTAAATAATTAATTTAAATTTGAAAAAATTAATGAAATTTTTTTTAAATTCATTTAAATAAAAAACATAATTTTAATTTTAATTAATAATTAATAATAAGAAATTAATTAATTATTTACTTAAATAATTAATAAAAATTAATTATTTATTATTAATTAATTACAAATTACTTTCAGGGGCTTTTATTAATGCTTACTGATTTTAATCAATCGATTCGTATAGAAGAAAAATCTATGAAAATTTACAGAATTATAAAAATTAAGTTGAATATTTAAAAAGATGTTCAGTGGTAAATACCGTATTTTAAATAGAGTATACACTTTTCTACTTAATTTAAAGTTATTAACACCATTAATTTTCATAATGCAAAAATATTAGTAATGCTCTAGAAAAAAATATATATATATTGTAACATATAGGAATAGTTTTCTGTATAATTTAAACAGCGGTATAGCAACAACATTTAAATTTTTTTTTTTTCAATGCAAAGAAAAAAAAAGATTTTATTTTCATTTATTTACTATTCTTAAAATTACACAACCCAGTTTAAAACTTGTTATTGTTGTCATATCCCTGTTGATATTGTTATCATATGTTGTATATCCGTCTGACTTCTGCTCTGTGTTGCTAAAGAAGGAAGGCAGTGCCTTCCGGGAGGACTTCTTAGGGGGAACTGCCCAGCATGTGCGTATCGTATGGGAGAAAATCGGAAAATTCCCTAGGTATTCCGACTTACGAGGCAAGATACTGAACATCACAAACGTCCTCTAGTCTCCTCGTTATTTGAAACAGTATCTACACCAAAGCCGCCAGCGGATTGAACCGCAGCCCTAATGGCCAATGGGCTAGCGCTCTGGCCTTTGGTACCACAGGCTTCAGGTTCGAATCCTGGCGGTGGCATAGATATCTATGAGTGATTCGGAATCCACTGCTAAACTGTAGGTCCCAGTCTATTTAGTCTAAAGTGCACACTTTAGACAAATGACCGTAGAGCGACAAACCAAACGAGCAGCTCTAATGCTCACCAGCGGCGCACGTTGCCACTGATCCGCGAGTCAGAAATAAAACTAGTTACTTGTTTTAATAACTCGTTAAAATTTCTGTTCAATTTATGTAATGTTAAATTTACATGTATAACGAACCTATTGTAACGTATTAAATTTACAATAGGATATTATCTTTTATGGTATTAAATTCTGCATTTAAATGTTCTTGAATGAGAAATGACTCAAGGTGATCCATTAAGTCAGCAAGATTGTTCAAAATTAATAAACTTATATGCATGCTTTTTTAATTTCATATATATATATATATATATATATATATATATATATAAGTTGATATCAATAAATTTTTGAATGAAAATGCTTTGTTTCTGTTTATTGTTTTATCTGCGTTAATATTCGTTTATTTTTTTAATTTATTTAACTTTACATTCATTATACTTTTCACTCTTTAAATGTGTTGATAAAGAAAAAAATTTTAAGAGTTTCATATCATACAGAAATTCTTCTATCTTTTTCCACCACCGTTCGATCATACATTTAAAATCAAGAGAAAAATATTCCTGATTCTTATTTTAATGGAAAGGAAAAGAGACAAAGAGTGCTTTGATAGCTATTCAAAACAAGAAGATTGTTGACCAACACCTACAGATTTCCTCACTTATAGTATGCTTACAACAAGAAAAAAATAGCATAAAGGAAAATAAGTTTTTGATTTATTTTTAGAACTACTTCTAAACAAAAATAAACACTCAGATTCTCAAAATTTCAAGAAATTTTCTTCGGAAATTACACTGAATTCTAGGCTTTTATGATTTCACTATTTTATTATAAAAATAAAAATCGAAACAAGTTTTATCTTTAATGTTGTCATGTTGGAAAAGCAAATGTTAATTTATGAATACGAATAACTAATTAGCCTTATTTAAAGACAATAAATGCTTTACAGTTGTAAGCATAATGGACAGATAATATATGTCTTTCTTCTACTTCATATGAGTTTACAAGATAATAAATGAGAGATTCGAAATACCGAAAAGAAAAAAATGCAACTCCTCAAGATTATAAATCAAATAATTTTTATTTTATTTAAATATGAGATCCTATTATTTAATTCTCAATTTCGTTTTCATTATTTCTTCATACTATATTTAACATAAATTTGTAATGAATAAGACTAGCTAATTAGCTACTTCCTTATTTAAAAACAAAACTCATTTAAAATAAATACTTTACAATTGTAAGTATATTTTACACAGTATATGTCTTGCTTCGATTTTATATGAGTTCATATTATTGTTCTAATGCTGTTGGCAATACAGAGACAGTTAATCTTTACGCCGTAAGTAAGAGCTACACCACTGTTACTCATTTAGCACTACTCAGACGGCACTGTAGCTGAAGATATGCTACGGACGTGAGTAACATTACCCCCACAACGCTCTACTACCCTATTAGACCAGGACCTACAGTTTAAAGTGGATTCGAATCACTACAAACATCCATGGCACCACCGAGACTCGAAACCTGTGGTACCGAGCATCAGAGCACTATGCCACTCTGTCATCAGGTCCCTACATATGAGTTTATAAAATTATAAATAAACCATTCTAAATACCGAAAGGAAAAAGTGCAACTCCTCAAGAAGATTATAAATCAAATAATCTTGTTTTATTTAAGTATGAGATTCTATTATTTAACTCTCCAATTTCGTTTTCATTACTTCTTCATTCTATATTTAATATTAATTGGTAATGAATAAGAATAACTAATTAGCCATTTAAGTATGAGATCTTATTAATTAATCTTATTTAAAAACAAAACTCCTTTAAAATAAATATTTTACAATTGTAAGTGTATTTTGGACAGTATATATCTTTTTTTTTGACTTTATATGAGTTTACAAAATGATAAATTAGCTATTCGAAATACAGAAAAGGAAAAATTACAACTCCTTAAGATTATAAATCAAATAATCTTGTTTTATTTAAATATGAGATCTTATTATTTAATTCTCCAATTTCGTTTTCATTACTTCTTCATACTATATTCAACATTAATTTGTAATGAATAACTAATTAGCTACTTCCTTATTTAAAAACAAAATTCATTTAAAATAAATATTTTACAATTGTAGGTATATTTTCTTTTTTTGACACAGTTTACATGTCTTTTTCGATTTTATATTTTCGTTTGTTCTATTTTTATTCTTTAAATTGCAGCTAGCTTTAATCTTATCTTATCTACCTCTTTAAAAAATAAAATCTATTTCTACAAAATATGTAACGTTTTTCATTTGTTAATTTTAAAACATACCTAAATGAAAAAAAGAAAAGAAACATAAAATTAAAGTCATAAATTTTCGTAGAGTGCATCTTTATTTTATAAACAAAGCATTAATAAATGTTACTTTTGACTTTGTTAAAAATATATAATAAATTTACAATAAACTTCTATTTATATATCAATAAAAAAATTCTAAAAAATATTCAGTAGCAATAGAAACTTTGGTTTACTAGATTAGTGGTTCTGAAACTTTTTGAAGTCGGGAAACATTTAAAAATCTATAAATAATAGTAGGTGTACTATATACACATTTCTGACAAATAAGCATCCGCTACCAACGCCTCAATAGTTTTATATCCAGGTGGTCAATTCCACAGACTACTATTTACAGACAACGGAGTCTCAGAGGCTGCAACAGAAAAATTTTTAACATTGAAAATAACATAGGCACTCCTTGAAAAAATGTCCATTTCCATTGCCACAAACGATAGCTCTCCTCCTAACCATGGAAGTTAATTAATTTAGATTACATTTTTGGAAACCTTGTTTAGCGCATCATTGCTGTTTGGCGACTTTTATGTGAAAAATTCTACCTGAAAAGTTAGTTGTTTATAATGAAAACTATTTTTGAATGGGAGAACTGATAAGAACAATAACTATATTTATTTGTATATCTAGGCACATATTTCTGTGGAATACAACAAGGCACACCAAGGCACCCTTTGAGAACCACTGTGTTGGATTGATTTCAGATGAAAATATTATGATACTTTTTTATCATCGACTACTTAAATAATAGCGGAAGATAAAACATCACTCCTAGTTAAACTAAATTAAGTAAATTTATTCATAGTAAAAAAATAAGGAAAGTTATTTATAGGTCTTAAATTATGAAATCGTAAAATATTTCTATATTGTTCTTTTCGAATGAATCGAAATAATCCACCTCTAGAACGGTAGATAAGTATTAGATACAAAATTGCAATGGTTCCACCACGTTGACCTAATACACTGCACCTACATTTTGCCAAGTATGAATGAACACTACCAAAATGGAAGCAGATGATGATTCACATTTTCTTTTCTATTTGAGACCAGCTGGAAAGGTCATTCCACTCTACAGATTTATCGTGTTCACAGGCGCTTTCGGGTCGGAATTGTGTGTCGAGCTTCGAAACAAACATGTTATTCACTAGACTACACCGTTCCAATACATGTAATGTAGTATACACTTTAATTCATAGATTAATTATATTCAGAAAAAAAAAAAAAGAAGAGTTCCAATACATTTAACATAGTATATACTATAATTTATTGACATATTTGTAACAAAACTGAAAAGTATTTGACACATGTAGCATAGTGCAAACTTTAATTTATATATTAAATGAATCCGGAAAATAATTGAAAAGGATTTCACACATAGTGATATAATATAAGCTTTAATTTACATATTAAATATATCTGGAGAAAAATAGAAAAGTATTTGACACTTGTAACATGTATACACCTTAATTAATAAATTAAATATAGCCGGGAAAAATAGAAAATATTTTGCACATGTAACATAGTGTACATTTTAATTTATATACTAAATAAATCCTGGAAAAAACTGAAAAGGATTTCACACATGTAGTATAGTATACATTTAATGTCGAATTAAAAACTGAAATGATTCAATAAACATTTAATATATTTGCGTAAAATATAGAAAAGTATTTGACATATTCAAGATATATTTTATATTTTATTCGGGAAAAAAAGAAAAGTATTTGCTCATGTAACATAGTCTACACATTATTTTATATATTAACATATCAACTATATCGGGGAAAAAATTAAAAGTATTTGACACATAGTGCACACTTTAATTTATGTATTAAATATATCCAGGAAATAATTGAAACGTATTTCCCACATAATGATATAATATATGCTTTAAATTACATATTAAATATATCTGGAGAAAAATAGAAAAGTATTTGACACTTACAACATGTATACACCTTAATTAATGGATTAAATATAGCCTGGAAAAAAAAATAGAAAATATTTTGCACACGTAACATAGTGCACATTTTAATTTATATATTAAACATATCCGGGAAAAAAAACTGAAAAGGATTTCACACATACAATATAGTACACACTTTAATTTATATATTAAATATATTTGGGTGAAATGTAACAAAAATATTTGACACATTCAAGATAGATTTTATATTTTATCTGGGAAAAACAGAAAAGTATTCGCTCATGTAACATAGTCCACACATTATTTTATATCCCAAATATATTCGGGAAAAAAAAAACCTGAAAAGTATTTCACAAATGTTATGCAGTATACACTTTAAGTTATCCATTAAATAAATTTGGTAAAAATGTATTTGACGCATGAGCATGTACATTTTTATATATTAAATATATACAGCAAAAAAAAAAAAAAAAAAAAAAATTGACATTTGTATAATAGACACTTTAATTTATGTATGAAATATATCTGGAAAACATAGAAAATGTTTAACACATTTAAACATACTAGGCTACTTATTTATTATAGTAATACAAAATTATTGATCATAAATATATTTATATCTAAATTTAGAAATTTAAAAATAATAATTTACACATGTAACACAGTCCACACATTATTTTATATATCAAACATATCCGGGAAAAAAAATTGAGAAGTATTTCCTACATGTTATGCAGAATGCACTTTAAGTTATATGTTAAATATATTTGGGGAAAATGTATTTGACATATGTGCATGTGCATGTTTATATATTAAATATACACAGCAAAAAAAAAAAAAAAAAGTATCATAATTCGTAAAATAAGTATTTTAATTTATATATGAAATATAACTGGGAAACATAAAGTGTTAAATAAACACATTTAAAAATATTATGCTATTTATTTATTCTCGTAATACAAAATTATTTATCATAAATATTTTCATATATAAACTTAGAAATTTAAAAAATAATAATTTGTAAACATAGTCCATGCAATTTTTTTATATATTAATGTATCCGGGAAAAAAATTGAAAAGTATTTCACACATGCTATACAGTATATACTTTAAGTTATATACTGAATATATTTTGGGGAAATGTATTTGACACTGGAGCATGTACATGTTTATATATTAAATATATTCAGCGGGAAAAAAAAAAAAAGTACTTGACACTCGTAAAATAGACACTTTAATTTATATATGAAATATATCTAAAAATACAGAAAAAGTATTTAAAATTTTTAAATGTGTTATGCTATTTGTTTATTCTAGTAATACAAAATTATTTAACATAATTAAATTTATATATAAGCTTAGAAATTAAAAAAAATAAATAAATCCTTCGCAAATAATCCGAAATGATTCAAATAAATATTTAATTATGCTATTTGCTGTATTTATTATGTTGATATTTCCTCATGGAATATTAAATAATCATCAGAATTAGCTCAGATATGTTTTTATAGGCCAGATGCAAAATAATTAATTATTTTTTACAATCAGTCACATGAACTGACCTTTCATTGCTACATCCTATTTAAAAAAAAATTTTTTTTACAATATTTAATTTACTAATTGTTTCGATATTAAATTTATAAAAAATGATTTAAAAACTTTTATGAAACTTACTTTAAAATACTCATAGTGTAACAACACAATTTGAAATGAATTATTCCCTTAGAGATCTGCATTTTTAGGGGTTCTCCCTTTACATTCTCCTCCTCGAAGGCTGTGACGTCACGAACTGCAGAGCGCAACCCACGAGGAAGGCGGGAGTGGGTGGAAAGGGTGTCATGCCGTATTTAACCCCAGAAAACTAAATCCCTTTTAAATAAATTAAAAATTAGCGAATAATAGTTTTGGGAAAATATTGAATGAATACTCTTTAATTATAAGTAATTTTATAACTCCTTATTATTACTCTTAATTTGGTTATTGTAAAGCCACAAATTTTATAGAAATATTTAATAATTTAAGAAATGTTTTTTCAGAATACATCGTTCTTTGTAAACTCACTTTTACAAAATAAATAAATAAAAAATACAGAACGCTCATCGAAAACTTACGATATCTAAAACAATAAGTAATTTAAAAAAAATATTTAAAAATTAGATAAGTAATTAAATAAAATAATTTTAAATATTTAAAATATTTTTTTATACGTAAATAATAATGCTTACATACTAAATACATTTTTTTTATATATATAATAAATATTTAAAAATAATTAAAAATAAATTTTAATAATAAAAAATTAATAATAAATTTATACATAAAATATGTTTTTACAAATTTAGTTTTTTTAAATACTTTTATTTTCAGTAAAAAGTAGTATAAAAATAAACTAAATAAAACATCAAAGTTACTACTGTAAGTTTTTAATTATTATTATTATTACATCGCTTTCCAGTACGACTTTTAATGATTACTGGTCTGCATTTGTATGGCATATAGATGAAAACCAAGAAAACTCTCCCAAGTTGATACATTAGTAACTGTATTGATATTTATACCTGTTTTTCAATCACCGTCGATTCTTCTCGTTTCTGTAAGCAGTAACTGCAACGGAGCCACCAGTGAATTCGAATCTGATCTTTGGCATTCTAGCTCTGACATTATACTGGGCCACGATTTACGGACTGTAGTTATTTAAATGAGGCCAAGTGTCTAGTGCTCTGGGCCATAGGTTTCGGGTTCGAGTCACGGCGGTGCCATGGTTGTTTGTGGTTCGGAATCGACTTTAAGCCGTAGGTCCCGGTCTCATATGACTATAGAGCGTCACGGAGCCAAGTTAGACTCCTACCTACGGGTGCTCCATCACAACCGAAGCTACCCCCTTTTCCTTCCACCATGAGTCCATGCGGGTTCGTGGGCTTGGTTTAGATGTTTACCAAGTGGGATTAGAAACAACAACTACATTTAATAACGAAAAGGGTTGGGAGGAGATGACATATTCCATTTTTATTATGGTAAAGGGGATGGAAAAAGTTAGAAAAACATTGCCTTGAAGTAATAGGGATTTAACTTGCACTTGAACTGCATTGGATAATTTTTTTTTCTCAAGCTTTTCTTCCCCAGTAAAATTATCTCTTTTGATATGAAAATTAATAGTTCAAAATTTACACTTTTATATTTATTTTTAAACTAAAGTTTTACACTGCAATATTAAAAGCGCGTAGGCTAGCGTACCTGAGGGCAAAGTTTTACCTAAAATACCCTGGCAATGGAATACTTTATAATCATTGTAAACTATTCTGCGATATTCCACAACATAAAAAGAGAGAGAGAGAAAAATAAATAAACACCTATTACAACGAAAATTATTCAAATTGAAAATTAATGTAAAAATAGAGTTGTTAAAATTTTAAAAACAAACCTTTTAAGAAAGATTTTTTTGATCGAAAAAAAAAGAAAAACATCTTTTTAAAGTACTATAAAAGTGATAATTAGATTTCTTCAGAATAATTTGATTTAATTTTAAATTTAACAATATTTAGAGAATTTATTAGAAATTAATTAATTAATTAGAAAATTAATTAGAAATTTAAAACAGAAAGATTAGTTTACTAGGTAATTTTTTTGAATTGGCATAACTAACTATTACTATTTAAACTACAATAGAGCTTATCAGTTTGATTTCTATTTTTATAATTCATTTAAAAAAAGATATTGAAGATAAAAATGTAAATAATTTTTTTAACTCGAATAATTCGATTAAAAATATTAAAATCACTTTGAATGATAATATTATTGTTTTTCTTTTTCAATGTTACTAAATATGATTTTATTAATTAAAAAAATGTTAATTTACAAAATATTAATTTTATTACTTATTATAATTATTTTTTAAGTAAATTATTTAATAAATTTACATCTAATAATGTTCGAATTTTTTCTTATTCAAGCAGTTAAATTTTAAAAGACTTCTAGAACAAGATTATTTATCTATTAATTAAATTTTTTCCCAGTTTTAGAAATAAAAAATCATTTCAAATTTTCCTATATCAAATTCAAATTCTGAAAAGTGATGTTTTACAGCTGTAGCAGACCATAATAAATAAGTTGCATATCTCGATTGCATGCCGCCTCTATATCTTTTCATTCATTAAATTTATATGTTATTACTTATTTTCCCTAGAAGGTATTTTAGTGACACCCCACTTGAAGGAAATGTTCGATTTCATTGGTTGGGGTTTCTGCTTTAGCGGAGTCAACACCGCAGATTCTCTGCGTTCTGATTCGTTCTTTCCATATATGGACCTGCATTCCAAATTTGGAGACCCCGTTTACCAAATATGGCTACGGCGCTCTAAGCACGTGAGACGTTGATGTCGCTTAAACACTATAAACATTATACGTAGTTTAGCAGACCGCAGGAATTTACGACTGCGAGTACGAAAACCATATGACCGGGTGTAGCAGTTGCGATTCGAACCCTTAAATTAACATATTCGCGCATTCTTATCTTTTAGAACTATCTTTTTACTCCGTGTAGCTGTATTCCAACGCGACTCTCCAGTCGGCATATTTCGTTGTGCTCTTCCGAGTTACATTTACTACGTAACGAAGGTGTGACGAAATACTCTAATAGAGCCGTCGCTACCCATGCGATTGCGAATCTAAAGGGTTGCATGATTTTGACCAGTTTCCGCGAAGTTATGCAAAGTTCTTTCAGTTACAGGGGGAGAAATGTAAGTTTCATAATCCGAAAATTGAAGATTCTCCCGAAGAAGACCCCATGGTGTTAGGAATGAATAGTGAAAGTTATCAAACGAACGGCCACGACGGTGAAAGCTATGAACTGAATTCCAGGGAAGGATCTTCGTCAAGCGGGATGTCAAGAAAATCTTTACCAGCTACTTGGTAAAAACGAAAGGACGGGTCAAAATCAAATGGAATTTATCGATAACAAATTGCGCCGATATACGACCTTCAGCAAAAGAAAGACTGGGATTATGAAAAAGGTTAGTTATATCAATAAGACAATGAAAAAAATTAACGATCGCGAGTGCTATTTTATTTTTGTAAATATTTTCTGCAATCTTGATTATGATGAAATGTTTCATGGAGATTAGAAAATATGTGATGAAATTGGTTTTTATTGAAAACAAAATTTAGTGAAATTATAGTGTATTGGTAACATGTGCGGATGCATCCTGTGCAACTAGAGCGACCTTTGACCAATTTGTTTCCTGTAAACAGTTTATCACATATTTTCAGTGTGTTTAAAATACGAAATTGAATGTTTTGTAAGATATCCAAAAATCGTTCACGTACAAAAATCAAGTGGTTGATTTTGCTTACTGTACGATTACATGTAGTTGCGATCTGATATCTATATTTAAAATTTGTGATAAAATGTTATAGAACATTGCATTAATATT
>BPLR01013288.1:0-27277 GCA_021605095.1 Caerostris extrusa | reverse complement strand
ATAAATATATATAGATATATGCATTTATATATTTTTATTTACAGTGGATAAAAAGTTTTGGCAATTGCCTATAAATGATCATATTTGCTAACAAAGTATGTGTACAAATTTTATTTTAACATAGCGATTACAGAAGGAGAAAAGACAAACAAATATAAACGAAATTTTCATTTAAATATTTTTTTTTTTTTAGTCAAAATCTACGAGAAAAAATAAATTTTGCATGATAAAAAGTATTGGCAAAATTATGAGCGAAAACAAAATCAGTATATGTTTAGTACTTTGTATGCATACCTTCTGCATCTATAACAGCTTGTAATCTATTTCTCTTAGAGGAAACTAAGGTCTTTGTTGTACTGTTGGGAATTTTGTGCCACTCTTGCAAGAGTACGTTTGAGGTCGTCTTTGCTTGAAATTTTATGTTTCTTGATTTCTAGATCCAGCAGGTGCCATAAATTTTCAATTGGATTGATGTCAGGCGATTGAGGTGGGATTTTTTAATTGGCGAGGAGCATTGTAGGTAGCAATTCACGGGTGAGATTCGCTGTATGCTTGGGGTCATTGTCTTGTTGAAAAACGAATGATGTTCCCAAGCCAAGATTTTGGGCACTGATTTTTAAGTTATGGCGCAAAATGTCAATGTATGTACGTGCTGTCATAATACCATCAATAAAATGCAGGTTGCCAATTCCATTAGCTGCCATACAGCCCCAAACTAAGACGCTGCTTCCACCATGTTTTACAGTAGCAGTTAAATGTTGTTTTTCAATTCAGTATTTGGCCTCCTCCATACATATCGTCGTCCATTACTGCCGAAAATGTTAAACTTTATTCGTGGGAAAAAATAACTGTGTTCTAAAACTCTTCAGATAAATCAACGTGGGATTTTTGCGAAATCTAACCTCTTTCTCCTATTTATTTCCGAGATGAATGGTTTCTTTCTAGCTGCCATTCCATAATAACTTCTCTCGTATAAAACATTCCGTACAGTCTGTACGCTGAAAGTCTTTTGCATCTCTTCAACATCTCTAGCTATCCGGGGTGCACTTATTTTATGGTTTTTCTTAACCTTGTTAATAATGACACGTTCTTCTCTTTTGGAAAATATTCGAGTACTGCACTTCTAGTCTTATTTTCCGTTGATCCTGTTTCCTCGAACTTTTTACAACACATCTGACAGTAAATAAACTTATATTGAACTGCACTCCTATAGCACAATAAGTTAAACCTTCATTTCTGAGCCTAATAATCGTGTTTTTAACACTAACGTCCAACTCCTTCGATTTCGAAGTCATTTTACTGCAGTAATCGCAAAATAATGCATAGACACTTTTGGAGTAGTTTTGCAGACTTTATACCGGTAGAGTTTCTTATCAGTCGAAACACGTGACTTCAATGTAACAAAATTTGCATAGTAGTTAAAACTTTGCCAATGCTTTTTTGGCATGCAAATTTTTGTTTTTGAAAGAAAAAATCGTAGAAAATGCAAATTAAAATAAAATTTTATACTATTTTTATATATCTAAGATGTCTTGTATTTAATTACGACAGCTAAAATTGCATAACATTTTATTTATTTGTCAATATGAATAAATTAAGGCAATTGCCAATACTTTTTTTTTACCCACTGTATACACTGCACACGCACATTTCTATACGTATATATAGATTAGCGTATATGAAATTTATTTTTATGTATATTATTTTCTATGTGTACTAAATTACATTTACAATTTTTCAGAGACGATCCTTAGTGTGTCAGATCCCAGCATGTCTCAATATCTCTGAAGCAGCTCAAGAGGAATAGCTTCACCTGAAAATTAATAAAATATTAAAATAGTAATTTAAACATTGTTTCTTGTTTACTTGTAATTTTAAAGTGACATATAATACATTTTTTTAACTCTAGTAGTATATAAAATTTAGATTAATTAGTTAAGATTTTAAGATTATTTTTTTTTTCTAACAAAGAGCTCTTAAACACTATGCTGAAATTTCCATTTGATAGTAACTGTAAAATAATCCCCAAAAATTTCCAAATTTAAACACCATGGTATATTTTAATTTGGTATGTTTTGATGTTGAAAAACATAAATTAAAATTGAAAATTAATATTCGAGAGAATTTTAGGTGCACAGCGTTCAATCCAGGGTCTGGAGTCGGAGTCGGGATTGCAATATTTCTGAAGGATACCAAATTTATTCCCAACTCTTTTATAAAGATGGTTTCCCCCACAATTCAGAAATTGTCATCATAAGCAGTTAATCGAGATTGGAAGAAAAATTTGATTTTTATATTCGGTTATGAAAATTTCTAAGGACTTCTATATTTTTCAATTAAAATTAAATGAAAGGAAATAATTTTATTCCTTAATAATAAATCAAGTGGATTTTGAAGGATTTTCTCAGCACAGAGGCTTATGAAAAACTATCTTGGATGAGCTAAGAAACAAAGTCGTATAGAGACTATTATGTTATTAAGAAAAATAAAATTTAATATGTAGTATTTAATATATAGCATCAATGTATATATCTACAGAGTATATTATAGGAACTGTTATATTTACATAATATATGTATTTTTTGTAAGCAAATTTAGAATTTTTACGATAAAAATCTATTTTATAGTCATATGAGTTCAGGAAAATTCCTTTAATTTATTTTTTGCAAATTCTTCTAAATTTTTCGTAATGATCATAGTACATAAAATTATGGAAACGAGTCAGAAAACGATTAAAAAATGAGACTCAGAAGTTGAAAATTTTTTGGTTGACTCTCTATCACTGATTAAAATCTATCATATAATTTCAATCTTCATATTTTTTAATTAAACATTAATATTGTTGAGAAATGTGCTTTAATTTTAGTAATTATAACTTGTATTTAATTAGAAAGCAATAAGTAAAATATTTTTTGAGATATTTGGTTAAGCACCAGATAAAAATATGAGAAATTAAAAAAATCTCAGTAGTATATTTTTAATAATTATACGAAATGTTAATACAAACACATCAATATCTTCTTATAGGGTAATATTATATTAGATTTTATATCAATTAGTGTAAATGTAACGCCTTCCCTCATGTAATATGCAATTAATAGTGTTGTCAAAATTCTTTTTAAGGAGACTCGTATATGAATTTTTTTAATTAGAAAATATTTTCTCCATTCTGGTGAGATTAAGCGAATAGCTTATAGAAACAAATACTCAACAAATTTCCATGGAAATTCTTTCTCTCTTCAGAACCATTTAATAAATTTATAACTATTATTTAACTTGTCTCTCTTCAGACCCATTTGATGAAATAAATGTTGTTAAACAAAATTATAACAAAATAAGAAAATGTTATTTTAAAGCACAGATAAATTGTAACATTTATTTCAGAAGAAAAAGACAAAATGTTTTTTAAACTGTTTTAAGACTGAATTTTAAAAGTATAACGGGATTTTATTTGAATTATTATTTAGAATTTTTTCATTTAAATTGCATTATTTTTCTTGTTGAACATACCAAAGTAAATATAAGGCGTTTACTAAAAGCAAGAAAGGCAGGATCTTGTGTAATGATTCATTATAAATATGTCTTTAACGTCAAGTGGTGAGAATACATTTTGACATATCCATAACATTCAGAAGAATTACTTTCAAAGCAATTTTGTACAAACTTAGCAATACTGCGTACCTTTTTTTGTTGTAATTTTTCTTTCCTTTTTTTCTCTTTTTTTCTAACAAAAAATTTCTACTATTTGTTTTCGTTTTCAAGTGTTTCTTCATAAATCATATCATCAAATATATTCTTTCTTCCAATTAAATAACTCCTCTTGTGGTATAGGGGTTGAGGATATTTTTTTTTTCTTCGTCTAGACTTTTTTCAATTCCTTCTATTAGTACATACTCTCCCTATATATATATATATATCGTGTTCAAATTTTCAATCTCTAATAAAATACTTTTATTCAACCACTCACGTCCAAATACATTTTTTTAAACTTGTAGTGGATGACACTTGATGTCAATACAGTTTTTTTCAAATATTAATTCATTAATTAAATTTAATTAATAAATTTTAGTATTATGTGGGAGAGAAAATTTCTCTTATATAAGATATTTAGCAGAATATAAATTTAGAAATAAATACCTTCAGTGGCGAGGCGTGTAGATCGCTGGAAAAAAATGTTCTTTTTCAGATTCTTTTTTTCAATCTGTTTTCTAGTCTGAGTCAAGGAGGGAACAAAATGGAAAATGAAACATTTGAATAAATTAGTCAGATAGATGGAAAGTGTGTATGTGGGAGAGTGAAAGTGTGTGAAAGAGAGAGAACTTTTTCTAACTTAAAAAAATGAATCAAAATTATTTATAAAGGACTTTCTGCAATATAGAGAAAAAAAAAAAAGTAGGAATTGACTTAACAAATTTTTTATATTACTTTTTTTTACATTTATTTTGTCTAGATGAGTTTTATTTCTGCATTCTCGTCTGTCTAGGTAAGTTTTTATTCTACCTTCCCGTCTGTTCAGGTTAGTTAATTTTTTTCCTCCATTGATCTCTTTATAAGTTAATAAAAATTACTTTCTGCTTTGCTACTCTACATTGAAATCAAAAGAGGATGGTTTCTTACAATAATAAAGTATTTTCCCGTCTGTTCAGGTTAGTTAATTTTTTTTCCTCCATTGATCTCTTTATAAGTTAATAAAAATTACTTTCTGCTTTGCTACTCTACATTGAAATCAAAAGAGGATGGTTTCTTACAATAATAAAGTATCTTCCCGTCTGTTCAGGTTAGTTAATTTTTTTCCTCCATTGATCTCTTCATAAGTTAATAAAAAATACTTTCTCTTTGCCTACTCTACATTGAAATCAAAAGAGGATGGTTTCTTACAATAATAAAGTATGCATTGCAGAACTATTTTCCCTACTGAAATCTATCACTCTTTCCAGTGCTTCAAACTTTCAAAATATATTTTTCTACAATCTATTTAAGTTCTTACTTCCTATAAGTCACACATTTTTTCGCTTATTACTTACTAATTGCTTCTTTAGATTGCATTAGAGGAAAAAGTTTCATTTCCAGAAATTTTGTCAAAAACTTTTTAAACCCATATATGCTATTTTTTTCATGTGTTTGTTAAAATATGATAAATATATATTTTTTAATACGTCCCGAATTGCGATCATTATATTCATTGCGCTTTATTAATAAGCAATCAAATTTCTAGTTAGTAAATAATAGACATAAAAACTCTAGATTTAATGACAATCTGACTGCAGTTTTTAAAAAAATTTCAGTAAATGTGTGAAAATATGCTGTGAATACAATGATTTTTAAAAATAAGATCCTTAACCAGTGTTAATTGAAGCACTAACCAAGAAACATCCAAGTAATTTTTATCGTCAAGTATTTTAAGCATAATAACTAGTTCATATCAATATGTTTATAACCTTTTTTTTTTTTTCCAAATTTGAAATATACATATGTGCTATCTTAATGGGGTTTTGTGTGAAAAATCTCTATAATAGAAATGAATAGAATTTCTTCAATTTGTAAAAACCATGCATCTTTCTTGGATCAGTTGGTTATACTCTACGATATCTTTTCGGAGTCACAATATATCGGTTGATTATAGTCCTACAATGACTCATATTTAGTTTATTATTCACAAATATATGTCTTACCGGGCTGAAGTTTAGTTTATACTGAAATAAATTAGAAGCACAATGTAATTAGTCACCTTCATTTTCGCAATAAATAATTATAAACACATAGTAACACACATAGTAATATAATCTTTTAATATTTTAATTCAAAATTTCGATAATGTTATTTGATTGTAAAGTCATTTTTGAAAATAGTATACGAAATCTAAATTGCACATATCTAAGATATATATGAGCGTAAAAGGTGGGGTAAGATCTCTTTTATGAATATTTAAAATATCATTATACAGTTACGTAGAGTTCACAATTATTTGAAAACATTCAACACAGAATGTCTTGGTTAATTGTGCATTGTAATTCTGAATAAAAGATGCTAGAATAGTTCTTTTCAATTTAAAAAGTGAAGCCGAAAGTGAGAAACGATAAGCCATATTAATTTTTTTATTCTTTGTTTACTTTCCACTCCAACACTCCCTTCTAATTCTAATCAAGACTTTTTTTTTCGTACCTTTTCTCATCTTCCTAATGATCAATTAGAGATTGTTATTATCTAATTGATTGAAAACAGCAATGGAGGTCGTAATGCTTTTTCTTTATTCTTTTCCTCGTATTCCTTTTAGCCATGAAATTTCAGCTATAGCGGTTGCAAGTGATAATTGGGAACAAGATATTTTGGTGGTCATTTGATTGGAAAGTCGAGATTATTCGATTGGTTTGTCGATATATCTTTCTGTCAAGTTCTAAGACATCTTGAAAGAGAAAATTTTGTACTTCGTATATATTTTCGCAGCTGATGTTTTACGTGTTTGTAAGCCATTGCTATTTTTTCATTTTCTTTATTAAATCGCAATTGGATAAGTAGTCAATAAGGCAGCATACGCCTTAAGGTCAAATCAAGTTTAGCCATACCAATAGACTGGATAAAACCTAGTCTAGAAATTCCTTCGGTCGAATTTGAGCGAGAAAGAGAATCTTCTAGCTTTCCCCACTTCTGTTTTTTTCTAATATAATTAGCACTGAGAAACGGCATAATCTATCCCCTTAATGAGGCATTCGAAGTTCACTTTCGTTTAAAAACATAGTACTAATTACGAGAATATAAGTGAAAAGTTGGTTGCCATTGCGATATGAACGCTCAGCCTTGAGTTTCTTGTCAATGTTTGGAAAAAGAGTCAAAACTTTAACATAATATTTTTTACACAATGTTTATGTTCCATGTATAATTGTGTTTTAATACAAATAATTTACAGATATACAATCTACTGAATTCATATCCAATTAAAATGGGAATGTATAAATGCAGTCACAATATATTGAAATACATGAATCTATAAAAAATCTTTAAAAATTATCTCTCTAAATCTTTTAAAATTCCTTTGGATTGATAGTTTAAATTAGTGAAAAAGTAATCAAAAATCACATATGAAAACATAAAATGAAACTATAATAGTATGATCAACATTTATGCAAAATTTAAGATTGCTATAGTTATATTTTTTGAAAAATTGATCTTGGATTCTTATATAATTTGAAATTTGTCATAGAAAAACTTTTGTATTATTTTGAAACTTCAAAATATCTTAAGACTTCGTTTTTTAAACATTTCTTTGCATAATTTTTGTAAAATTCATCGTTTTCTTACAAAATCAAGCTAGTCTCTACTAATAAATATAAAAGTTTATTTTGTTAATACTTTTAAAGTTAAAATTCAAAGATCAATTTTCATTAATACTCTATTGTATGATGTTATTATTTATCCTGCCATATATCAATATAATGATTTGTATTATCTAATGTATAATGTTTTTTTTTTACTATCGATTAAAAATCTATAGTAAGAAAAGTTATTATACAATAAATAGAATAAGAAATAAAATTCCTCTACCAAAGTAAGTCTGCGATATCTGTTAAATTTCTACAAACTTCTCATCTTATTTAATGCTTTAGAATCATAATTATTGTGGCTTTATTGAAAAGACAATTGATTGTTAAATTAACACATTACAAATTATGCTATAAATATGTCTTTTTAAATAGAATTGCAGATTTCAAAATCAAAATGATGTAATGCTAAAAATTACCTGATTGATGAATCATATTGACAGATTAGAAGAATTAATTAATTATTTTTATAATTTTTATTAGATTAATTTTAAAAGATATATCTTTAATAATGAACAAAAGGTTTAAAAATCGTTAACAAGAAATTCATATTTACTAATGCCTAAATGGAATTACAAATAACATTAAAAAATTTCAAACAGCAGTTTTTGAAATTTTGCATGAATATTTACTGAAATTAAATGCTGAATATTTTTTATAAGTTCTCTTTTAATAGAATTGCTATTAAGTGTTTCGAAGAATGCGTTTAAACAATTAGAGCAAAACTTGCCCAGCAACGGCAGTCTTTATTTAATTCACAATAAATTATTCTTCGTTATTCATGGAAAAGGAACATTTTTGGATAAAAAAATCCAAAATATTCTACAATGACGCCGCAATGCATAAAAAATGTCATTTAAACTCATTACAGGGATATTTTTGAAAATTTCCAACAGAAAGACCTAAACACAAATTGCTTCATTTATAATTTATTCTCAACCAATTGAAGTATACGGCCAGAACAGATGACCGAGAAGTCAACCAAAAAGGATGAAATTCATTTATATTTCGCTCAAATATGTTTAAAGCTTATTTGAAGAATTGCACATTCTAATTTATTATAACAAAGAACGCATTCGAGTTCAAGAAAGTTATTCTGAGAATAATTATTTTTATTAAACTGGTTTTTATATTTTACTCTGTAATTAATCATCATTTTTTTCCTAATGTATTATAATAGTAAATAATTTAGTATAATAAAATTAATAAGTTTGAAAAAAAGTTTTTATGCATGAAGCGTGCTTTAATTTTCATAAATATATATAAGATTCTAAATACTACTACTACTACTAATAATAATAATAATAATTAGTTTTGTGAAACTAATTTTACATATGAAGCTCATTAACATGTACAATGTACACAAAATTTATTACTCTAATTATATAAACAGAACTGTTAATTGATGATTCAAAATATTTTCAAAATTATTTAATTTGTCCGTAATAAATAAACATAATTTGTAATGCGAGCTTAAAAATTCTGGAATATATACAATCTAACTAGAATTTATCTTCAAATTTACTGCCAAAATTTTATAATAAGGTAAGACCAAAATAGTATATAATTGCTATTATAAGTCTGAGTCTACAAATGTTAGTGCAAGCAGACGGCTGTCACATAGGGAACCTGTTGTTTTTAATTTGCATAATGAATTTTAATTTTTTATGAAATTGGAATATAATATAATTTTTAAAAATATAAATATAAAATAGAATATTGTAGAATATTTTATATATAATATAATAGAAATTTATAATAGAATATAATTTTCAATTAGAAATTTTTGTACTTTATTTAATGCCTTTACTCGCATATAAATATTACTTACTTAGGAGGATATCTAATCCTGCGATTCGGAATGGTCATAAGCTTAGCATATATTTTAAATTTTTTTTTTTTATTTAGTTATGTAATCTTTTCTTAATATGCGAGTGAGTTATTGCATTTATTATGTTTCGTACTCAAGTGGTGATTTATAATTCATGCAATAATTGTAATAAATTTTACACTCTACGCTGCTTATTTTCTAATTTTTTCAATTTACTAAATTACATTTTACAATAGTTTCTATTTTTCCAAACAATCAGTTTTTGAAATCGCAATGAAATATGACAGTTATTTGATATATTTGTCATTTAGCTGAATTTAATATCATGTTATTTATAATTTAATTATCACATATAAAACATTTCATAAATCTTATGGGCATTTCGACAAATTTTCGAGAGATACTCCGAAAAAGTAAGCTCAGAAAAAAAAGAAAATGGTTACAAATTTGCTCACATCAAATTTGCTCACTAAATGAATCTGTTTCAAAGTTCCTAATAATAGAAGATAATTCTTCTCCTCAAATCTCTCGATGAATGACTGGAATTTGAACAAAAGTGGTTGCATGATTTTTTTTTTAAACATCTAGAAAATCTTCTGCATATCATTTTGGTCCCACTTTTAAAAAGTATTCGTCTATTCACTGCATTTTCATGAGATTCTTTATTGAGAAAAATTGATTTCATACTGATTAAAACTCTCCAATGGTCACATCCATATATTGTAGTTCCTCCACTACCACACCTACTTCAGAAAGTTCACGTTTTCGCAAAAGTATCTCTAATTAACAATAAATTCCAGACTAAATGAGAATTTTATTAGCTTCCATATCAGCAGTGAACTTTCTGCTCGTTAGCTTCGATTGTTTGTAATTGTATTATTTTCAAGGGTTTATTATTTAAAAATCTTTCAATGGAAAACATTCAAATTTTTATATATAACAATGCTAAAAAATATTGCTACATATTACTAAACATTTAAAATACAATAATGAAGTTTTCATAATTGATCGTCATGCCATGATTAAGTTGTTTTATCTTTCTATTCATTCTCCTAGTATTGATTACATATACTTGCTTAACTTTGGTCTGTCAAGAAATGCCCTTTAGAAAGATTAAATAAAATTTAGCATTAAGCAGTTATCAGTTTATCAATTTTAGAGAACGATTTTTTTACCTATAAAATATTATTTATATATATTCATTAAAACTTTTATTTAATCAATAAATCATTACTTATTATCAATTTTTTATAAAAATGTTAAAATACAAAAATTATCGTATTAATTTAATCGTAACAATATTAATTTACTGCCTATTTCGTTGATAGAATCATTAAATGTTTAAGAATAGCGATAAAAATTTTTCCTAATAAGCCTTTTACTATGCTGATTTGATGAGATTACAATTTAAATCGAGATTATGAAAAAAAAATATTATGTTACTAGATAGAAGCCTGTCTTTGTTTTGTAAAGCGACAAATACAGACAACTTTACTTACAAAGATGTTTGTGAAAATATACATTCAACAATAGCAATACAGAAAACAATTTTAATCTATTAGATATCTAATGGAAATATTACGTTGTCTTGTTGAATATTTTGTGAATATAATTAAATGTTGTCACTCAACATAAAACAATGAAAAAAAGTGTAAAAGCATAATTTTAAAATTATTGAATTTCTTAATATATTTACTTATTATTTAATATTATAAGAAAGGGTCCCATACATTATGCCGTTTCTTTTTTTAACAAGTTTTAATGTAACAGATTTATTGAATTTTAAATTATCTCTTCAAAAAACAATGGGTGTTACAGTATATAGTTGTAAAATACTGTGTTATAGTACGAGAAATTTATAAGCTAACATTCAAAACAAAATGTATCTTTGCAAGCATTTTTCCTTAGGCCAAAAAAGTGAATGCAATTAAATTAAGAGTTTTTTGTGATAAAAAAAAAAAAAATATCTTCTGTTAAAATGGCAAATATCACCTTAACATTATTTTTGTATAAAAATGGTGTTACTGTAGTCCCCCTCCCGAGCCCCAAGCAGTAGCACTTCTTTAAAAGCATTGTTCAGACCGTCGACAGGCATTCGGAAGGGGGAGATGGAAAATACCCATGAGGGAGGAACAAGTTGCTGTGAACGAATGAATGCTTGAAACTGATACTGAAAAGTACTGAATGAATGAGAAAATTTTCAGTTCAAATTCAAGTATGATAAGATTATAGCAAATTATAGCTTCATTGAATTATTCTATTTTCAATATAATGGCTCTAATATTCTAGAAGAACAAACGCTTTCGAATATTTTGCTAGTGCAAATATTCTCAGAATATGACATGTCAACTCATAGAGACACATTTAAAGAAAATTTTCAAGACTCATTTAATGCAATTCATACCTTCCATGAAATTATACATATCTGAAAATCTTCGAAATTAAATTTTACTTGTAAAGTATTATTGAAATTCAATTGATAAGAATTAGTGTTGTTAAGCACGTTATATTTTTAAAATTTAAAGATTTCAGAATTATTTTATTTATTTAATGCTTTTGACTTTTTATGTAAATTGTTGCAATAACTTTTAAATGCAAGAAGCATTTTCCTTTTGTAATACAGAAGAAATATTTTGTTTTTTACTCTTTATTTCCGTTGCCTGCTTATTTTGTTTTCTTAATTTAAAATATTTAAAAAGTAATTATTTGTGATAGCTAAATCATGCTGAACTGTGCAATAAAACAGGATTATTTTTTGACTGCTAAAGATTGTATGTTAGAAAATGCTTCTAATATTCTAAATACAATCAGTTTTTATTAATAATTATGTTTTTCTTAGAAAATGTTTCACAATCTTTTTTTTTTTTTTTTTTCAATTCCTTCTATTACCTCACACTCTCCCCCTATATATATATCTTGTTCAAATTTCTAGTACATTTATTTTGAACTTGTAGTGGTTGACACTTGATGTTAATACAGTTTTTTTCAAATATTAATTCAGTAATTAAATTTATTTTAATTAATTTTAATTTCTTTAGATTTAAATTGCATATATCTACCAATAGATGGCGCCAGATAAATTTAAAAAAATGAATGAAAATTATTTATAAAGTACTTTCTACAATATAGTGAAAAAAAAAAGTAGGAATTGACTTTATTATTATTTTTTTTTTTAAATTACTTGTTTTTCAATTGCTTCTATTAGCTCACACTCTCCCTATATATATCTTGTTCAAATTTTCAATCGTTCATAAATACTTTTTATTCATCCACTCAAGTTCAAAAACATTTTTTTTTTTTTAACTTGTAGTGGATGTCACTGATGTTAATACAGTTTTTCAAATATTAATCCAGTAATTAAATTTAATGAATGAATTTTATTTTTTTTAAGATTTAAGTTGTGTATATCTACCAATAGATGGTGCCAGATAAACTTAAAAAAATGAATGAAAATTTATTTATAAAGGAATTTTACAATATAGTGAAAAAAAAAAAGTAGGAATTGACTTTGAAATTTTTTTAATATATTACTTTTTTGTTTGCATTACAATAAATTAAGACAGTTTTGATTAGGTTAAGATTTGATTTTTGATTGAATAAATTAATCAGCAACATAACACACGAATTTTATTGCCTCAATTATGTTCTATAAGCATCGAAGAATATTTTATTTTAATTTGTTATAAATTTCTATTAGAAAAGGATTTTATTAAAAGATTTCGATGAAAGGAGATATTAACAGCTTTTTAAAATCATTTCATTATCTTTCTATGTGCTCATTGAAGGATAAGATGGCACCTATTGATTAACAAGCCAATTGACACTGATATCCCTTTGATAATATGTGTGTAATCGATGAATCCACTTTAGCCCGTAATCCGCTCGAAAGGTAGATGAGATCCCCTTTGCACACCCCGTCCTATTCATTTGAATGGTCGTCAGCGCAACAGCTTGCGTGGCAGACGGTCCCCCTTTCAAGCACCGCTTTTCCCCCGTGCACTCTTGATCCTCATCTCCCTGGATAACGAAAAAATGTTGTAGGCATGTCATTTTTACACACACGCTTACCATTGATTTAACAGACCCCTCGTGAACCTTCTCAACCCGTAACAAAACACTAATGAAAGGAAAGCCGTCCTTTCTTTCCTGTTTCCGTATTGTTCTGGATGAGATGATTGCAGCTCATGATTTCCATTTCCAGCGTTGCTGGGTTGTTCGAATATATTCCCAGTAGGGAAGGAGGAAAAACAGATGATGGATAAGAGTCCTCGGATGACTTTGATGAGTCCGTTTTCCAGTGCATTGTGACTTGAATTCAATTTTGCTGCTTTCCGATAACATGTTCCTTTTTACTCTTACCCATATATCTTAACATGGATTCATGCAACTTACTCATCAAAACGGAGTGAATAAAACTATTTAAAAAAATCATATTTGTCTTTAAAAATAGCTGAATTGAATCATATATCTTTTAAATAATTGATAAAATAATATATCTAAAATTTCTTTCTAATCTCCTTAAATTTTTGTCGTAAATTATTCTCTCATTTCAATCTCCCATATCTTTCATATGTATATATATATACAAAGTGAAAGAGTACTTTTATATATATATATAATGACCCAATTGTAAATTCAGTCTGTTCTTAAAATCGTTCTTTTACTGGCTAATTCCACGCTTAAATGTTTACAAAATGCAGTTAATTGGTACAAGCGTTTTGATGGTATTTGTTTCAAATCAATTCTTTTATTTAACATCTAAAATAATTAAAAAATTAATTTAAACTATTTGAAAAATTCTGTCGGTGTGTTAGATGGTAAAAGGGGTGGTGACAGGAAGTAGAAAAGATTGTGGAACAGATTTTTTTTTGAATAGTTCAAGATCTTTTTTGTATGGAGTTTTTAATGGCTAAAAATATTAATGAATAGCTCTTGGGAATCTGGCAAACTCTTACAGAAACATGGCATGTGATGCATTTATTCTGACGTCCTTTGGAAGTAATACAGAAAAGGAACACTACTTATTTTAAATATTTGCCCTTTGTGAGAAAAAGAGAATGTTCGAAAAATTTGCAGGACGTTTTTTAATGAGTATGATAGGTTCTGTCGGTGAGCTAGGTGGAGAAAGGGAATAGGGCTGGATAAAGGGTGAAGAACTGATTGTTTGCAAATTTGTTTATTATTATAATTTTTTCCTTTACTGAAAAGATTGTATTTGAATCATGAATTTTGTATTCTATCACTGAAGTAACTGTGCCCATTAAAGCAAACATTTCTTCCCACTAAGCCATGAAAAAAACGGTTCAGCAACCAGGTTCGATAAATAAAAAGTTCATCAGTTGTTTTATGTTTTTACAGAAAAAGGTCAATTGGTTTTTTCATTTCTGACATATGATTTTATGGACAAAGTTATATGTTATAATTAGCAAATTCATCCCTCTGACAGAATGTGTCTTCGATGAAATCTTCTTTTTAAAAAATGATAAAGTTTTTTATTTGTTATAGCGTCGGTTTCATTAGTGTGGACACATTTTAAGTATTATCTTAAATGCGGGCTTCCTATTAATAATTCTTATGCATTAACAACATTCTGCTAAAATTTTGCAAATTCTTCAACCTTTTTTTATTTTTTAAAAGATATAAAAATAACACACCGTTGAGAAATTTCTTTGCTTGATTCCGATTGCTTCATAATAAAGCACGATTATTGACAAGTTAAAAGAAATTCGTATACCAAATATGCAATTTTCATTGCAGTGGATCATATTCGGACTAAAATCTGTATTTTATCAAAGCATTTCAATGGTCTCCCTCCTTACACTAATAAAATTAATAAATTTTTCATCTGCCGAAAGATTTAGAAGTTTATGAAATCTAAGTTTTTAATTGCATGGTCAAAATGAAGGACTGGGTAGTACAAGGAGGGAAATAATGCTTTAAACCTGCAATTTTCAAACATATTCGTCCTGTAGTCCCCTTTTCAGGAAAAACATTACTCAGCGCCCATTAGGAAATCTAGTGTTCCCAAGAGAGCAAACAAAAATCTATAGGAAAACGTTCTTTTATTTTTTATGAATAATTAGTCAATACATATCTATTAAAATACCGAAATTTGAGAAATTCTAAATATTTAGAAAAATTGAATTTACGGCAACGTTATATTTTAGAACTTTAACAATGTTTTATAAAAGTAGGTGATAAAGGGGGCTGACGGCCGACTGACTAGCACTCTGCTCTCTATGGTACGAGTTCGAGTCCCGGCGGTGCCATGGATGTGCCACGAACAAATATGGCTGCTGACCGTAGTGCTGACAGCCTTACCCTCTAAAAAGAAAACAGCTCCTGTTCAGAATTTGCCAGTAGTCAGACGCCATGATCCATCATGGTATGTAGGGCTAGGGAGGTAGTTAGTTAGGTGATAAAAACCAAATTATCTCTGCAGAATCTACTGCTTTTTTGTTTGACTAAATGCTTTCAAGTTTTACATATTCTCTGGATAACGTTTCACATCTTGTCATTGTAAATTTTGTATAAATTTTTGTTTGTTTTTGTCTAATAATAAAGTTCTTGCCATTCAATGTTTTGATATTTGCATTTGTCTAATGATTTTTAGTTTCGTTGCTGTAGCTCTTTCTTGAACAATTACTTCTTCTCCCTTCTCTTTGAGAGGTCTAAATACGATACTCTTCAGGATTTTTGCATTGCGAACGCTATGATAGTTTTGTTATACAATTTGCGTGCAGCGTATGCAGGTAGTGGCTTTTGTTGAGCAAAATAATCGTGTTGGCCATTTGATTTTGTGTAGTTGCGTTTTTTATGTTTGTATAAATACAGGTATATGCCTGTGTGTAACTTAACAAATAAACAATTGGTTGTAAAACTTCTTGATCAGATATTAAATTTAATATTTCAAGAATTTAAAACCATAGTAATGATTGGTTTACCTAGCAAGAAAATACTTAAAAATCAAACCAAGAATTATTTTGTGTCTATTTCCTAAGATGTTTATAATTAACAATTATTCAATTTATGCACTGTTAACTCTATGTTAGCTTAAATTTAATTTTAAAAATAATATTTCAATTGACAATTTTGAAACGCCAAAATACTGGCATTCAAATTTTTTTATGAAATGAAGCCAAGAAAGAACCAAATTGTAGATAATTTTTGATTTACTCCTTATGATACATAAGCATCACATTTATCACTCTGTACAATTTGGATAATGCTCTTTACAAAATGCTTGTGGTGCCTGGCTCTTTTAAATTTCTATCGTTGAAAATACTATTGATATCAAATGGAACTATAAGATAAATTTGTATTAATGCAAATTTTTATACTTTGTCTTTTTTATTGTACACAGTTAATGTTTTTACTATCGTACTTATGTCACATAATAAATGCTTGATTTTCTCTTTTATTTAGATAGAAAACTAAATCAGCATTAATAAAATTGAAAAAGAAACGTAATTTCCTTTATTTAAGTTCATTTTAATTCTGTATGAAAACAAAAAAAATGGCAATTTAAAAACTGAATAATTTGATGCTGCAACTGCCGAGTAAATAAAATAAATGTGTAATGAAATATATAAATCATATTAAATGAAGTGATAAATTACAAGAGTTTTATACTTACTACAAGAGTTTCATACTTTTACAAGAGTTAGTGTATTGATTTTATTACTTAAAGTTTTTTTGTTAATGTATGAATGCTAAAAGGTAATTTCTGAATTAAGAGAAACGTCATTTTACAAAATTTTTTATTTTGCAATTTTAATCAGAATTTAACGATAAATTTTGATAACCAGAAATTATGGATGTTTGTTTGTTTATAACTTTTTTGAGTTTTTTATTACTACCTAGATTATTAATGGATAAAGAAAACAATTGAAATGCTGGGTTTCATATATTTTTAATTATAAGAAATACAAACATTTACATAAAAGGACAATCTCTTGCTTTTTTATGAACTAGGTTGTTATGTAATACATAATTATAGACATAACAAATATGAGCTTTATTTTGTGAGGAGTACGGGGAGCGTGATATACTTCACCGACAGAAAGAAAACGGGTATATTTTTTTTTGTGTGTTCTTTATTATGCAATGTTCAGAGAATGTGGAAGCCAGGTAAGGAGGTCTGTTTTGCTCATGCTACTCAATAAACTGATTGATTATTTGCTCAAGTGACTCTTTTCTATTTCCCCTTTCATGGCACTGATCAACAAAAAACAGTTCCGATCCGAAACATCTCTCCGCCGTTAGATCACCAAATCCCTCTCTAAAGAACTGGAACACATCAAAGTATGCCCCATATTGTCTATACACTTTTGCCATTTAAGGGCAGGCTATTCAGGCCGATGATATAAAGAGATGGACGAGAATCAATGAATTTCCAGAAGACAAATTTTTACACCAATGCCGGAATTAAATTATTTTCCTATGAAAAAGTAGTCCAATTTGAAGAAGAATTGGTAGTCTGGTGGGCAGAGTTTTAAGTCTGGGAAGTATGGAGGATGGTGAAGTTCAAAGTCAAGTTCCTGTAGTTTTGTTACAGTCATTTGTGCAGTGTGTGGTCTAGCGGTATCAAGAAACAGGATAAAAGTTGATCTGTTGACGCATCTAAACTGTTTTCTTAAAGTTTTTGTGTCATTTCGTCCAGTTGGTTGCAGTGCATTTCTGCTGAGATCGCTGAACCAGATTTCATGAAATCATTTCTGAATCGTGCCTTTGCTAGACCACCAAACATTCAACATCAGCTCCTTTAATGAATATTACGGTTTGCAATGTACTTGCATATTTATACTTGTCCATTCACTGTGCTGAACGTTTGTCATAGTCATTTTGGGTTAATTTCTCAACACAAGTGACAATTCGATTCAAAAAATGGATCAGAAATGTGATGAGAAAGCAATATCAAGCAAGTTCCAAACTCTTTTAATTTCTGTTTTCCCTTCAGTTCTTGTGAAATCCAAATAATTAACTTTTTTTTTCTTCGCCGATTTGAGTTAAATGATTTAATATTGTTTGCTTGCTAACACCAAACTTCAACGATAATTCATAGATTCTCTGAGATGGGTCACATTCAACGGTGACATTGAGTTCACCATTATTGACCTTTGATACTTTCGACCGCACTGCTTATTTGTGAGGTCAAAGTTACCTGTAAGAAATTTTGCCATCCATTTTGATACTGTCTGCTGCTAGTAACATTGAAGCCAAATACTCTATTAATTTTTCGAACGGTTTGCGATGCCATCATACTTCCATGTAAGAACTCACAATTTCGAACTTTCAAAAAAAAAAAAAAAAAAAATATATTAAGCCAACATCAAATAACAAGCTGTTAAATTTGGCATTACAATTAGCTACAAATTTTATTTTTGGAAACCCAAAATAGCAGGCAAGGAAGGGGTAAATTTCTTCCCGAAGCCAAAAAGAGACACTTTGCTTCCCCCTCTTGTTGTTCTCATCTATCTTACATTAGAATAACTATTAATCCATTTAACGAGAGAAAAAATGTCACTAAATAGGATAGACATCGACTGTGATTAATGCCCTTTTTCGCGCTATTCTCCGAAAAAAAAAATGACTCCGGGATAATTGATTAAATTTTTTTTAGTTCCGATTGTTATCAGTATCGGATCAAGAGGAAAACCTTTCTTCCAGGACTTCGTTGGAGAGATATTTAAATAACCCTATATCGTCCGAGATTCAGTAATTTCCATAAAACGATTGTGAAGAATGGAAAATTGTAGGGTGAATAAATATCTCACTTCCTTTTTGTCGGCGTCTTATAATAACTGCAGAGGAAGAAAGAAAATTACTTCAACAACAGGTGGATGTAGCAGACTTTATCCCATTTTATTTACTTTATTCCCGTTTATTTAAGACAAAATTAAAAAAAACTGAAGGAAGCTTAAATGATAACATAGCATGAAGATACGTCATTAGTCAGGGAACATATTAATATAACTTATAATGTCCCAATCAGACATTGGGTAGAAGTTGGGTGTTTTTGCTGCAATCCTACAATGCTGGTTTAATAAATTTCAACAGAATGAAACGAGTTATTAATCAAAAGCAGTCTATTGAATGCAGAAATAATTCCATTCGTACATTTATCATACATATGTCTCTTTGTTTATGGTAACTCTAAAATGGTTTGTGCTTTTAAATAAATATTGGAATCCATCTTCCATTCGAAAGGATGATCCAATTCACTAAAAGAAAGAGCTATCGAATGAGAGCTAAACTCAACTGCAAAAGAGAATTTAAAAGGAATTTTTAATTTGCAGAACAAATAATTTATCCAGAAATTAAGAAGAAAAATAACTTAGATTTAAATAAAAATATGACACTTTGAAATTCGTAACCTTAAAAATTCAACTTTTTGATTACCTATTTATTTTTGATGAAGAAAAAGAAATAAGATAATATTTAGTCAATTTTTATTTTCAAGTGAAAACTTATTTGGAATCAAAATTTATATCTTACAATTTAAAAATACATATGGAATGAATAACGTGTGGCGACTGAATGATAAATGTAGATTTTGTTTACTTACAGAGCCACAATTTCAAATTATAATGGAAAAAAAATATTTGCAAAATAAGATAATAAAAAGGGAGTTTATATGAAATTACGTTGATGATAAAATATAAAACAAAACACTTAAAGTATATTAGTTTGTTTTTAAAATTTTTGTCTATGTAGAAATTTTGCATGCATTTTATTTTAAACATTTTATATTCCGACTTTAAATATCCTCCAAAAATTATATTTTCGCAGAAATAAATGAATCCATTGTGGAATTTAAAATTGACATCATTATTACAGGTCTATTATTTGTCAAGTACTTCAGTGAATAATGTTGATACCAAAGCTCCCTTTAGAAAGGAGGACGAATGGTATGTTATTCCAGAAACTTTCATTCACTATAATTTTAGAGCGATATTAAGATTTTTTCTTTATATTTCATTATCGAGTCTGTAAGGCAAAAAAGCATTTGAAAGTATTTTATGATGAGGAATGTTTCGTTTTGCCACTTGTTAAAATTTTGCAAAATAAGAATTTCTGCCTATTTTTGAAAACTGCCAGGTTATTTATATTTCACAAATCATTAGAATATAACTATACATTAGAAAACATAAAAGCACATTAAATAGAAAAAATATAAATATTTTAAGTGCTCAATTTGTGATGATACTTGCAAATATTCAATTGGCTCACTGGAGATAAAATAAAATATTTTTGTATCACAGTCACTGGAGAGAGAATTAACACTTGCAGATATATCTGATTAAAAGGAATCTATCACAACATATTAATTTATGTGGTTTATTAATATATATATTAATTAATTATTTTCATTAGTTATCTTACTTTCTGTTAAAATAATATATTGAAATATAAATAACAATAACATAAAACCTAGTAGCATTTAAGTAAAGTGCACTAATGCCGCAAAATAACCATAACCAGAATTTCACTCTAAAAAGTCGAAAAACTAATTTCTCTAACAGGGAGGGAGAACAGTTTATTTTATGTGAAAGGCAAGGCATTGTTAATGAGCAGCACAATGATGATGTGCTTCTGTGCGTCACTAAAAAGTGTGGCGTCATATCAATGGCAAGTATTGAAATCTCTACTGCATATTCACCTTTCTCCACGTGGCAACTCTTTTTGTTCACTCAAATCCTACTGCGCTCTCTCCTCTTTCTCTTTATCCTAGGAGCCCAAGCAATTACCTTCTCCTCTCAAATTGCTCTCCTCTTCTCGGAATTTATTTTCTTTGCACATACAAAGATTTCTTTCACCCACCAGAAAAAGGACAAATCTGCAGCTTAAAAATGACTGAACGGACGATATTCAGATAACTATTTCCATTTGCCGGCACACTTCAATGATGTATTTAGTTTCCTCGCTCACGGCTCTGAATTTTACTTCAGATTCTTCAAGTGCATATGTTTTTCTTGCTATAACTTATTTCTCTTCCCTTATATTTGAATGAACTATTATTTCCATTGTACAAGAATATGTGGTTCTGGTATACACACACACACATATATATATATATATATATATATATATATATATACTATATATATATATATATATAAACTCATGTTTGTGAAAATTGTAACGCCATCCATGAAAGGGAATCGTCATAATTGAATGAAATTTAATACACAGTTGAGTGGTAGTGGTACAAATAAATGATTAAATGTTCAAAGCAAACAAACGGAGATCAAGTATTTTGTGTTGCCACCACACGCCGCAATAAGTGCTGCTACACGAAGTGGCATGGGAGTCAAACAAATTTTGAATGTCTGCCTGAGGAAGAGCATTCCATATTGTTTGTATGCGCATCAAAATTCGTCTGCAGAAGCAACAGGACGAGGATCACGAGCGAGACGCCGACCAAAAAATCCACATGTTCAATCGGCGACATCCGGGGAATACGCTGGCCAAGGAAGAAGCTGTACCTGCCGCGTTGCAAAGAGGATTGAACAGTCCTAGCGATATGAGGGCGGGCATTGTCCTGTTGAAATACAGCGCCTGGCAAGCTTTGAAGGAAGGGAATAGCTCGGGGCTGTAGAACTTCACTGATGTACCGGTTGCTGTTCAGATTGCCCACAATTCTTGTAATTGAGATCGTCCATGGTATGCTACATGGCACCCCAGACCATAACTCCGGGTGTTCGTCCACTGTGGCGTTCTATAATGCACTCCGGAAGGTGGCGTTCACCGGCATAGCGTCTGACACGAATGCGGCCATCATGGCGCCACAAATTAAAGCGGGATTCGTCAGAAAACACGACATGCTGCCATTCAACGCCCCCAGTCTCTATGCTGGCGGCCCATTGTAGCCGCAGGCGTCGATGGTTAGCATGAGAGGGATCCTATATAAAGGTTGCAGCAGACGCTGTGGCGCAGACGTCTGAGTTGATGAAGCACACAATGAAACACCTGTGGCTATTGACCACTGTGCTGTCAATTGTCTAGAGGAAAGCTGTACGGTCCGTCAGCGCCATGCGGACCAGGTGTCTATCATCGCGAGCTGACGTCACATTTCGGAGTCCACTCCCGGATTTCAGTTGTCCGACACTCGTCCGTCCACTGCTTCAAAGACGCATCACTGTGTTGCTGTTACGCGCTGCACACGAGCGGCTACTGCACGATAAGACAATCCAGCTTCACGAAGGCCGATGATTCTCCCCCGTTCAAACTCTGTGTAAGTTGTTCAAAAAATCTCGCTCTCTTTCGTCGAAGAGGCATAAGTAGCGATTGAGCTAACGTCTACCACTAGCAGATAACCACCGATAATCATACGCCTCGCTACAGCCGTCTATTTATTCCGGATCCATCCGCCGTTCAGAGGGCGCTGATCAGCATAAACATGCGCTACAGTTTGAAATTCTAATCATTTGCATATCATGCGCTAATTTGCATTTCCTGAAAATTTCAGCTCACTCGCATAAGTCCTTCATGGTGTTACAATTTTTCACAAACATGAGTTTTATATATATGTATATTTCTGTCAAGAAAGTTTCCATGCAATCAGTTACAAATGCAAAAGGGAGCAGTTTGATGGATAATGTGTTAGCTGTAAAATCTGACAATTGAATTAGAACAGTTTCCGTTTCGATGCTGGAAACGAGCACGGTAAATCAGTAAACAAGGAAGTTATTTCGTTGAATTTGAGAATGAAGATGTCATCCCACAAATACCATCATCTTTTTCGTGTCTTTCGTCCCACTTTTACTGTTCCAATAAGCAGAGGCGAATATCATGTTCCTCTTGAAAAATCTCAGTCCAATATTTAAAAAAGCAATGATTCGAACAAAATCAGAAAAAAATATGAATATTATTCTCCCTAAAAATACTTTTCTTTTTACTCAACACAAATGGATAAATATTTAATCTCAGTTTATTTTTTTTGCCGAATTTTTTTCTTTAACAACTTCTTCAACAACAGAAAAAGATGTTAATAATTACAAACGAAACTGTAGAATAGCCAGTTTATTATTTATAAGATTTTTTTAAAAAGAATTCTAATTACTAATTGAATTTTTTTAATTGAATTATTAATTAATCAATTACAATTTAATTAAAAATTAAATCCTGTTTTGCTGATGAGAATTTTTATATATTTTAACAATTTTAACAAGAATTTGGAATATTTATTTTCAATTATGAATACCTTCTTCATGTACAAGATTGATTTAGCAAGACCTTCAGGGAATCTCTGAATTTCACGGAGTTGTGGCAACAAGCATCATTTCCTTTTACTCTTCGTTATTGCACTTAACATTTCTGCAGATATTCTGAAAAATTAAAAGAAATCAGAATTCCTTAAAAATATAGCATCGCTTTAAATTATTACACTTATTGTTTATTTTATGGAAACATATTTTTGTAATAATCATAACTAATTGCAAAATATTCACCTTATTATATTAGTAATAAAAAATAAGCTATCTACTCTTGTAAAAAACAGCTTCATTCCTCAAAAACTTCTATGGCAAAATGCATATAAGATTTTCATTTATTATGCAAAGAGCTTCATTTTTGTTTGAATAATACATGAAATGATTCCATACCAAAATAACAGTAATAATATAATAAATTTTAAAAATTATCTTTTAAGTGTCATTGTGCTACAAATTAGAAATAATTTGTATTTATTTAAAAGAAATTTTAATGCATTATCATTGCTTGGTATCAAATATAGAAATGCCTAATACTTAATTTTTAATTTAAAGATAAAAATACTCTTAATTATTATATATGAATTAAAAAAATTTGATAACATATTCGATGTATGAAAATGGTCATTCTGGAGATTTTTGTTAAGATAGGTCACCGAATTTAAACATCACTAGAAAGGATAATTTGATTTTTTAATGAACATAACTCATATATAATTTGCCTCTATGCCTGTTTCTTTCTTTGCTCATGCCTGTTGCCCCAAAATTAAATATACTTCTCTAAAGTATTTCTTTGAAGAGATTTTCCTTCAAATATTTTCCACAAAATAGGAATAAAAACTGTCGAATAAATGCTCCTTCTTTTGTAATAAACATAATAAATAATGATTTGTTTAGATAAAAATCTCAACATTTTAGAAAAGCCGTTATATGTAAGTTGTTCCATACAAAGCTCTGAATTTGCATATGTAAATTCGCTCAAATTCACAAATTGTTTCTTTTCCTTTTTTATGAATGGTATTTCATCTTAAAATTTAAATAGCTTTTAATTAAATGCAATATTTAAGTAGTTAAAATTTAATTATACCTAATCCATAATTACTATTATAACTATATTAAAGTACTTGGTATTATTCATAATACTATAGGTAAATTTATAACTTTAAGAATATCTTACCAGTCTCTTGAAAATTAAATTAATCAATGCAAAAATAATTCATATTTGATAGTATTTGATTTTATTTTTCAGACATAATACAATATTTATTATTCATAATTAAAAATTTGCTAATAATTAAATCAATTCTAATACTACATGAGTTTCATAAACATTCTCAAATTACTTTCTTTTTTTACAATTTTTCGTCTTAATGAATAATATTTAATTTTAATATATAATATGTTTTCTGTCACGTATTAATAGAACTTGTGTTAAAATTCACTCTAGTCTTTTATCAATTGGGTTATTAATCAAATTTAAGTATATTCTTGATTGAGAATGGGAAAATCTTTTCAATAAGCAATGAATAGCTAAAGTTATCATTTATACGATAGGCAATGAGTACTATCCACTGTCATGTAATATTTTCCCAGAAAGTTCCATAAATTCTTTTTCTGCACATCGTTGGATATAATTTTACAGTGTGAGCATATTTTCAGCGACAGATGATAATGAAAAACATTTATCCTTATAGTTTTGATGCAATGAATTTTCTTAAATATATTTTAATCAGACAGAGCGAAAAATGCACAAATCTTATTGTACTTTCAATCGCAGCCATTTAATCATTGCAGACAAAATGTAAATTGTCTGGATAGTAACAGTTGCATATCAGTAACTTATGAAAAGTGACATGCATAAAAGCAATTATAGAGAGGGAGATGTTGGAATCTGAATGCTATGCTTGCTTCTTTCTTTTCAACGACCAGATTTTATATATTTTTCATTTCAAAGAGGCATTCCCGCATTGGGTTGCACCAATAGCTACTAAAATGGTTCTCTTCCCAGCCATAAAAGAATACGCAAATTGAATAAAACTGAACTCAAAGTATGTCAAAGCGAAAGAGATACTGTTCTCCTTTAAAAAATGTATTCCATGCTATATTACACTCGAAGTGACAAAAGTCATGGGATAGCAATATGCAAATTTTCAGATGGCAGTAGCATCGCGTAGAACAGGTATATAATGCGCAGTGCTTTCGCAGAGCTTTCATTACTGTTTCAAGTTATTCATGTGAAGAGGTTTTTGACGTGATGATGACCGCACGACGGGAATTAACAGACTTGAACGCGGAATGTTAGTTGGAGCTAGACGCATGGGTCATGCCATTTCGGAAAATCGTTAGGGAATTCAACATTCCCAGATCCACTGTGTCAAGAGTGTGCCGAGAGTATGAAATTTCAGGCATAACATCCCACCATGGACAGCGCAGTGGTCGACCGCCTGCACTTAACGACCGAGACCGGCGACGTCTGCAAAGAGTCGTAAATTCTAACAGACAAGCAACACTGCGTCAAATAACCCGCAGAAATCAATGTGGGACGTACAAGGGACTTGTCTCGTTAGAACTGTGCGGAGAAATTTGGCTTTCTTGGGCTATTCCAGCAGAAGACCGACTCGAGTGCCTTTACTGACAGAACGACATCGCTTGCAGCGACTCTCGTGGGCACGTGAGCATATCGGTTGGTCCCTAGATGAATGGAAAACCGTGGCCTGGTCCGATGAGTCACGATTTCAGTTGGTAAGAGCTGATGGTAGGGTTCGAGTGTGGCGCAGACCCCACGAAGCCATGGACCCAAACTGTCAGCAAGGCACTGTTCAAGCTGGTGGTGGCTCCGTAATGGTGTGGGCTGTTTTTTCATGGCATGGACTTGGTCCTCTGGTGCGACTGGACCGAACATTGACTGGAAATGCTTATGTTCAGCTACTTGGAGATCACTTGCAGCCATTCATGGACTTCATGTACCCAAACAACGATGGGATTTTTATGGATGACAATGCGCCATGTCACCGGGCCACAACTGTTCGCGATTGGTTTGAAGAACATTCTGGACAATTCCAACGAATGATCTGGCCACCTAGATCGCCCGACATGAATCACATCGAGCATTTATGGGACATCATCGAGAGGTCTGTTCGTGCCCAAAAAATCCTGCACCATCAACGCTTTCACAATTATGGACGTCTATCGAGACAGCATGGCTCAATATTCCTGAAGAAGACTTCCAACGACTTGTTGAGTCCATGCCACGTCGAGTTGCTACACTTCGCCGGGCGAAAGGAGGGCCGACACGATATTAAGAGGTATCCCATGACTTTTGTCACTACAGTGTATACATCATATATAAAAAACTTTTTTGGAAAATGATGAAGTTCGAATAAAATTCCTTTCAGTAAATGACTTACAATGAAAAAACAATAACAGATATGAAAAACGCAATGTTTATATTATATATTATGAGAAATATATTAACTGATAAAAAAATAAATAGCTTTTTTATAATTAAAACATCATATTTCTTGTTACAAATTTTCATTAAATCTGTTTAATGTAGTGTACGCACCCGACTAGAGGCAAAAAAGTGTTTCAAAATTGATTAATAAGTTTATAAAATGTAAGAACAATAATTACATATTTCTGTGTTTATTAATTCCCATAAAGTTTTTATATTTTATTTAGTATGTTAAAAATATAAGAAAATTCATATTCAAAATTATAAAAGAAAATACTTTTCTTTAAATTAAGATAAACAGAAACTTATACATGTAGCCTTTTTATTGCTGTATTAAATTTCCACCCTGTTTGTTAGAGTTGTATCCCTGAATGTGAGGAATTGATTAATTTTTCATAAGTACAAAAATCATCAGCTTTTATATGTACAAAAATATAAATATAAGTTTTATATATACAAAAAT
>BPLR01013287.1:0-25112 GCA_021605095.1 Caerostris extrusa | reverse complement strand
TGTATAGCATATATATATTGTATATGCTCTCCACGCCCATGCAAGTGGGATTACCTGGTGGGGGTTTCGGTTTTCTCCATATGATACGCAAATGTGGGGTCCTAGCAGAGGTCGCTTCCGGAAGGCGCTGCACCATTCTTCGTCATTGTCACTGGGCCAGTCGGAGCTGCGGGTCTTCGTCTGACAAAAGGAAACAGCCTCTCTTTTTCCTCCTATACACGCTGTTGACCAAACTGGTTCTTTGGACTTGCTCTATATGTTGCTGTCTACCTGGTGTGCGGAGAGGGGAAGAGAGGAAAAGAAAGAGAGCACTGAGGGGAAAAAAATAATAATAAGTATGAACACTAATAAATAGCTGCCGCCCATGTACGCACATTTTCTTATCCTTTCCTTGCAGAGAAAAGGGACGATACAGCTTTCAATAACGAAAAGAACAAGATAAAAAATAAATAAAAATAAAAGCGATATGAAGCAAAAGATATGCGCCCTTCCCCACAACAGAAGGTGCCCTTCCTTTTTCCCTCAGCTTTCCATGAGACCAAATGGTTTTCTTGGACTTGAAAGTGCTAGATGTTGCTGCCTACCAAGTGGGATAAGATATAAAAAATTGATAAGAGATTATCTCTCTACACTCAGAAAACAACCACTTGAATAAGTATGTATCATTTTTAATAAATAACTTGTATCTGTGCTTAAAGAGAAAGGTAAAGGAATAAGAAAATGTTTTCTTATTCTTTCTGCACGCCCTCAAATCAGCAAGAAAAATGAGACGATTCCAGCATGCTATAGCCTTCGATAACGTACGAGATTGAAAAAATAAATAAAGTAAATAGGAGCCATGATAGCAAAATGAAAATATATCCCTCCAAATAAAATCCATAATCCGCGCAATTCGGCCAGGGAACAAATGGTCTGCTCTCCTCTGCAGTGGTCTTTTCGCGCTCCTCTCTGAGCACGGCTAATGACATCAAAATCACAACTTTTCCAACGCACTCCAAACAGAAGGAGGGCGAATATTTGATAGGATAATCTCCTTTGGCATTTCAGGGAGAAGCAGCAGGCGGAGCCACGACTCCGGCTTTGTGTCAGGAGAGACAGGATTAGCGGGATTAGCTTCCCGAAAATAACTTTATTTAATCTTCACTTAGAAACAGCGCTTCATTCAGGGGATTTTGACCCATTCCAGCAGCTCATGTGAGGATTTCGTCAAGATGTTAATTTCACGGCCTGTGCGCATGATAGGCTTGTTTCTGCTCACCCTGGAAAGATCTGCGGGAAGGTATTTATATGTTCTTTTATATAAAGGAAACTGTATTTTTCTATACTGATTTCTGTTGAATTTTCTTATAAGTTTTGGGGAAGAAATATTTTCTTATTACTCCTTGTGACAGCACTTTTGAAACTCCTTGGAGTATTTGTCTTTAATTGGTTAGTATATTTTCGGCTGGCGGTTTAAAGTATTACACCCTAGTATTATTGCCTCTTCTTCCCAACAAATCCTTATGTTGGGCTGTTATCGGTCAATAGTCTAGTAATTTTTAGGAAAAACATACTTATATTCTTTAAACTTCCCTTATGTATTTTTAGTTTGATGAAATTGATTTATTATAACCGCTGTAGTTTAAAGTATTACTGCTAGTATTATTGTGCTCCTTTAGGTAACATCCATGTTCCTAATTGAATTAGAAGAACTGTGTTTTAATTTTTCCTTATGTATGATAAAAGTATTATCATTTTTTAAAAACAAAATGGTCATCCATTTTCTTTTCAGCTCAGATTTGAAGATTTCCTAGTTCGAATGCCGGAGGGGGCATGGATGTTTATGGTGCTTCGGAATTCACATGAAATAGTAGGTTCTGGTCTAATATGGTCGTAGAACTAATAGAGACTCGTCGTTCTTTGATGTTTTTGAGTCAGCTTCAGCCTTCGTTGCTGATCGCTAAAGTGAAGCTCATATTATCCTTAGCCTATTGGGGGGTCGTCTGGACCGCTGGTGTAGGCCTTCCTGCATCAGGGAGATTAGTAACAAAAAACCGCAACAACAACAGCAAAGAATTGAAAACCAGCATCTGTCTGCATCGAGAAAAATATAAACAAGTATATGTGTACCATTTTTAATAAATAGCTTATTATTTGCCTTATTCTTTCATTCTCCTAGAAAAATCCGCAAGAAAAATTAAACCCTTCAAACGATATTGCTTTCATAGAAAAACAATAAGGTAAAAAATAAATAAATAAGAGCGATATGAAGCAAGAAACATATCCCTCCCCAATAAAAATCCATAATCACTCAATTTAGCCAGGAACAAATGGTCTGCTCTCCTCTAATGGTCTTTCGCTCTCCTCTGAGCACGACTCATGCTCGTCGAATCGCAACTTTTCCAACGCCAAACAGAAGGGGTTCAAATATTTGATGTGATAATCTCCTCAGCATTTCGGGATAAAAGAGGCAGGCGACTCCGGCTTTCTGTCAGGAGAGACAGGATTAGCGGGATTAGCTTCCCAATAACTTTATTGAATCTTCACTTAAAGCAGCTTCATTCAGGGGGCTTTTTGTCCCATTCCAGCAGCTCTTGTGAGGATTCCGTCAAGATATTAATTTCACGGCCTGTCTTTTGATAGGCTTGTTTCAGTTTAAACCTGGAAATCTGGAAAGGTATTTATGGGTTAATTATATAAAGAAAGCTGTATTTGCCTGATTACTTTTGAATTTTCTTATACGTTTTGGGAAGAATTATTTTTCTTATTGCTCCTTTTGTGACGCTTTAAGCTTCTTATTAGTATTTTGTCTTTAATTGGTAAGTATAACATCTGTAGTTTAAAGTGTTACACCCTAGTATTCTTGCCTCTTCATTAACAATCTCTTTATATTGAACTGGCCTGAATGTTTGTAGTGCTTCTGAATCTACTTTAAACCGTAGGTTTCGGTCTAATATGGTCGTAGAATTTATACAGTCGTCGCTGTCTTGAGGTTTTTAGTTTTCAGCCGTCGTGGTTCCTCGCTAAAGTGAGGCTGCATATTATCCTTAGCTGATTGGGCTAAGGATAATATAGCAAGGAAATATATAATGAAGCTTAGCCTAAGGATATAGCACAATAATATATAAGGATAGCTTAGGCTTTTTTACCTGGTGTAGGATTTTTTTCTGCACCAGGACAGATTATATTAGTAAAAAAAAACAACAAAAAAAAAAAATAAAATAAAAAAAAAAAAACTGAAAACCAGTATCTCTGGGCATCGAGAATAAAATATGAACAAGTATATATCATTTTCAATAAATACGTTTATTATTTACCTCATCTTTTCCTTTGCCTAGAAAAATCCGCAATAGAAATGAAAGCCTTTCAAGCGATATAGCTTTTAATAATGAAAAAAAAAAAAAACAAGATATAAAAATATATATAAATAAGAGTGATATGAAGCAAGAAATATATCCCACCCCAATAAAAATCCATAATCACGCAATTTAGCCAGGAACAAATGGTCTGCTCTTTTCTGATGGTCTTTCGCGCTCCTCTGAGCACAACTAATGACGTCGAATCGCAACTTTTCCAACACCAAACAGAGGGGGTCGAATATTTGATGTGATAATCTCCTTAGCATTTCGGGAGAAAAGAGGCAGACACGACTCCGGCTTTGTGACTGGAGAGACAGGATTAGCGGGATTAGCTTCCCAAAAAAATAACTTTATTTAATCTTCAATTAAAGCAGCTTCATTCAAGGGGTATTTTGACCTATTCCAGTTCTTGCGGGAATCCGTTAAAGATATTAATTTCACATTCTGTCTTTTTGAATAGGCTTGTTTCTGTACACCCTGAAAATCTGGAAAGGTATTTATGTGTTAATTATGTAAAGAAAACTGTATTTGTCCTGATTACTTTTGAATTTTTTTATATGTTTTGCGGAAGAAATATGTTTCTTATTGCTCCTTGCTACTGACCGCCGTCAACTGATCTGCGCGTTGCCGCTATGTGATGTTATCTTTTGAACAATCTTGATGCTTAACTGCTATCCTCTCTATGAAAGATAGTAAATGCTGTATATACTTGTATACTTGTACCGAGTGTCTGGCGCTCGGTGCCACAGGTTTCGTGTTGGAGTCCCAGTGGTTCGGCATGTTTGTTGTGGTTCGAATCCACTTTTCCTATGACTGTAAGAGCGTCACGGAGCAAAAGTCAGACTTTTTATCTACTGGTGCTCCATCACAACAGAAGCTGCTTCCTTACCCTTCAACCATGAGTCCATACGGGTTCGTGGGCTTCTGTCTAGATTAGATATCTACCAAGTAGGATAAGTAACAACAGCATTTAGTCTTAAGCTTCTATATGTATTTTGCCTTTAATTGGTAAAAGTACAGTAGTTGTAGTTTAAAGTATTACTGCTAGTACTATTGCTTCCTCATTGCAAGCCATGTTCCTGATTGAATTAGAAGAACTGTGTTTAATTTTCCTTTATGTATGTTATATATTATAATTTTTAAAAACAAAAATAACCATTCATTTTGTAGCTCGATACAACAGGTTTCTAGTTCAAATCGCGGCGGGGGCATGGATGTTTGTAGTGCTTCGGAATCCACTTTAAACCGTAAGGTCCTGTCTAATATGGTCGTAGAACTAATAGAGTAGTCGTTGTCTTGAGGTCTCGTGGTTCCTTGCTAAACCTTAGCCAATTGGGAGTCTTCTGAACCTGGTGTAGGTTTTCCTGGGTAAGTTAGTAAATAACAACAGAAAAAAATTGAAAAATCAGTATCTCTTTGCAGCTAGAAAAAAAGAGATGAACGACTATGAATCCTTTTAGTAAATAAACTTATTATTCGCCATACCATTTTCTTCTCCTAGATAAATTTCGCAAGAAAAATGAAACCCTTTCAAGCGATATAGCTTTCAGTAACGAAAAGAACACGATAAAAAATATATTAAATAAATAAGAGCGATATGAAGCAATAAATGTATCTCTCCCATAAAATCCATAATCACGCAATTTAGCCAGGAACAAATGGTCTGATCTCGTCTGATGGTCTTTCGCGCTCCTCTGAGCACGACTAATGACGTCAAAATCGCAACTTTTCCAACGCCAAACAGAAGGGGGGCGAATATTTGATAGGATAATCTCTTTAGCATTTCGGGAGAAAAAGAGGCAGACGCGACTCCGGCTTTCTGTCAGGAGAGACAGGATTAGCGGGATTCGCTTCCCAAATAACTTTATTTAATCTTCACTTAAAGCAGCTTCATTCAGGGGGGTATTTTGACCTATTCCAGCTCTTGCGAGGATCCCGTTAAAGATATTAATTTCACATTCTGTCTTTGAATAAGCTTATTTCTGTACACCCTGAAAATCTGGAAAGGTATTTATGTGTTAATTATGTAAAGAAAACTGTATTTGTCTGATTACTGTTGAATTTTTTTTATAGGTTTAGTGGAAGAAATATGTTTTTTATTCCTCCCTGCTGTGGCCATCAACTAATTTATGTGAAGTCCCTACTTGATATTATCTTTTGAACAATCTTGATGCTTAAGTTCAGTCCTGTCAATACACTAGTAATTGCTGTATATACTTGTATGCTTTAAGCTTCTGTATGTATTTTGCCTTTAATTGGTAAGTATAGCTGCTGTAGTTTAAAGTATTACTGCTAGTACTATTGCTTCCTCATTGCAAGCCATGTTCCTCATTGAATTAGAAGAACTCTGTTTAATTTTGTTTTATGTATGATAAGTATTATAATTTTATAAAAAAAAAAATGGTCATCCATTTTTCAGCTCGATATTACAGGTTTCTAGTTGGAGTCGCGGCGATGGAAGATAATTTCTAATCTAAGAAAATTCTCTAAGATAATTGATTAATCTAAGATTATAATTTTAAAATCTAAGATAATTTCGTACTATACTATATTCGATTCATAAATTTTTCTATTGGTATAGATAAAAAAATGTAGTTCTCGGTGCCACAGGTTCCAGTTTTGAGTTACGTGTTACCATGGCGGTTTGCAGTGATTCGAAATCAAATTTAAACCATAAGTTACAGTCTAATATGGCTGTAGAGAGTTGGGATTAGAAACTTAACCTGTAAAAAGTCAGCTTCACGGAGCCTACAAAAAAAATTATATTTCATTATAATCATTTCAGCTTCTACCTACGAGTGCTCCATCACAACAGAATCTGCCCTCCTTTCCTTCCATCTTCGAGTAGATTACTCATGGGATGTCCGTCCGATATTGCAGGACACTGAGAATTAGACACAACAACTGCAACCCCATAATAGCATAATTTTTTATTGCAGATTCGGCATACTGAGGATTGATTATACACGCTGAGGATACTGAGGATTAGACACACTTCTGATATCCTATCTGCATATGCCCATCTAAATAATATAGTTATTTTTTAAACTTAACTTGATAGCTTCATTAACGTCGTTCTGCCATCAAACCATCAAATTTACAATAATTTACAGTAAAAAAATAGGAAACGATTGTCACATATTAGTCAGACAAAAACAAAAAAGAATTTAAAGAACTTTTTGTTCAAAATAAGTTTTTCAAAACTATAAAAACTTTTAAAACATTTACCCCACAACATGAGCAAAAGATGATAACAGAAAATAATAATAAAATAAAAATGATTCTCCAACAACGAATTGACACGTAATCTCTTTTTAAGCCTTGTTTCTCCGACTGCAGTTTTCTCTGCTTGGCTTTCATTTCAATCAAAATCTTCATCTAAAGTGACATCTGGGAGACGTGCATAAGATGGGGATTTGCTGCAATAGTACAACGCGGGGAAGAATTGAGATTAACGACTTCGAGGTGGAAACGAGATCTGCGCATTTGATCCCATGCTCTAAATCCTCCTGAGACTTGGAAACACGCATTAAGGGGGTACAAGTTCAGCAAAGATTGCTTTTAACATGAATATGACGTGACGAAGGATTTCTTATGTCCGTGCTTTTTTTTTTGGACAAATAATTTCTTTATAAATAACATTGAGTGTCATATATTTTGGCACAAAAACTTCTTTATCGAAGCTTTTACTTTATCTTAAAATGTGTTAGAACTTTTTGTGGTACATTTATGCTGGCCTTTTCCACGAAATTCAGGCTTGGGAAAATTAAATCACATTACAGATTGATTACCGTATGCATAAATAGATACATTATTACAAGCGCACAATTTTGGAATTTTGCTATAACTGAAAATCTAAGATGAATTTCATACTATATTCTATTCATATATTTTTTTTAGTGGTATAGATAAAAAAACTCTGGGTTCTCGGTGCCACAGGTTCCAGTTCCGAGTTCCGATGGTGCCATGACTATTTTCAGGGGTTCAAATCCTCCTTTAAACCATAGGTTGAGGTCTAATATGGCTGTAGACAACCTTACCCCTGTAAAATGTCAACGTCACGGAGCCAACAAAAAAATAGAAATCATTTTAAACTTCATTATAATCATTTCAGACTTCAGCCTACGAATGCTCCATCTCAACAGAAGCTGCCCCTTTCCTTTCCATCCATGAGTAGATTATTCATGGGATGTACGTCCCAGACTGCAGGACACTAAGGATTAGGCACAAAAATGCAATCCCCATATTAGCATATAATTTTTTACTGAGGATTAACAATTATACTCACACTGAAGATACTGATGATTAGACACACCCCACACTTCCTAATATAACTATTAAAAAAAATTAATATAACTATAAAGAACTATAGTATTTAGATGGGCATATACCGATATGCCCATCTAAATACTATAGTTTTTTTAAAACTAAACTTCATTGCTTCATTAACTTTATTCTGTCACCAAACCATCCAATTTACAATAATTTACAGTAAAAAATAAGAAAAATTTTCAGACAAAAGTTTAGAAAAAAGTAAAAAAATTTTAAAATTTTTTGTCCTGAAATAAATTTTCAAAAATACCGAACTTTAAAACATTTTACCCACGACATGAACAACAGATGAGCGAAGAAAAAAATGACTCTTCAACTACGATTTGACGCATAATCTCTCTTTTAAGCCTTGTTTCTCCAACTGCAGTTTTTCTCCGCTTGGCTTTTTATTTCAATCAAAATCTTCATCTAAAGTGACATCTGGGAGACGTGCATGAGATGGGGATTTGCTGCAATAGTGCAACGCGGGGAAGAATTGAGATTAACGACTTCGAGGTGGAAATGAGATCTGCGCATTTGATCCCATGCTCCAAATCCTCCTGAGACTTGGAAACACGCATTAAGGGGGTAAGAGTTCAGAAAGATTGCTTTTAACATGAATATGACGTGACGAAGGATTTCTTAAGATGACTTATGTCCGTGCTTTTTTTTTTTTTTTTTCACAAATAATTTCTTTATAAATAACATTGAATGTCATATATTTTGACACAAAAACTTCTTTTTTAGACTTTTCTACTGAATCTTAAAATGTGTTAGACCCTTTTTGTGGTCAAACTTTACCTCGAAATTCAGGCATGGGAAAAGTAAAGCACGTTACAGATCGATTATTGTATGCTTATATAGATACATTATTACTAGGAGCAATGCTAGCCTATTTTGAATTTTTCTATACCTGAAAATCTAAGATAATTTATATAACATATTCAATTCATAAATTTTTCTGTTCGTATTGTAGCATTTTTTTCGCACGTGAAAAGTTTTGGCATTCCTTTACCAGGAGAGAAGAAGGCATGGTATTTGACTAATATATAATAACTACCCATCATTCAATTTTGACAGAAGGTGGGCTTTATGGTGGGTAGTTATATTAGAAGCATTTAGTGTTTTTGTATTAATGAGAACAAACTGAATAGCAAATCTGATAGCAGATATTCAGTATCATGTGTAATGAGACTCAGGAAATTAATGAATGTCTGTTCGACCTTCACTGGCCGAAACAATTACAGATGGAATATGGACTGCACCATGAGTTGTTGCATTGTAATTAGTAATAGGCCTTAGGCTGAAGAAAGTGTCTACGCCGAAGAAGAGTCAGGGGAACCGGACTTTTAGATTCGACGTAGTCTCAAGAATCTCTGACTTTTGAGTGAACTGTACTAGTGATTTAATTTTGCATTTGTGAATGAAATTTAAATCTTTAATTTTCATTTTTGTAAATAATAAATTATAATAATCCAGACTTCTGCATTTGTATATATAGTGCTTTTAAATGAAAATTAAAGTGTTCCCATGAACCTGAAAGTGGCTTCTTGAAGCCACTTTCAGGTTCATGGAACCGGGCTTCAGGGACCGACTCTTGGCTTTTAAATATTAATACTATTGTAGAAGAGGCACAGGGTGCCATGTGTATGTATATAGATAGTGTAAATACAATTAATGTAAATAGAAAGAGATTATTTCATCCTGACACAACTAGCTGCTAGTTGCTAGCAGCTCACACTTATTTCCTCGAAATTTGTATATAGTGCGCTTATAATTATTTTTAGATTTTTAAATACACCACGACTTCAAAAGTTTGGAAACCACGGCTCTACAGAGTATCCGTCATCTCACCAGGTAATTCGACTAACGAGGTAAGATGCTGAACGTCACAACTGCCATCGAGTCTCCTCATTTTTGAAACAGTGACTGCAACAAAGCCGATAGTGGATTGAACCTCAGTCCTAATGCTCACTAGCGGCTAACATTGCCACTGACCTACGAGTCGGTCATATCGCTGACCTGAATGAGACTATGCAACTTAAAGGGGTTTTTTTATTTTTATTTATTTTTTTTTTTTGTCGTCGAAAATCAACTTAGACATTTAACGCTTTTGTGATACTTTGAATGCAATACATCTCTAGGTTCCATTACAAATATTGTTCTAGAAGAATGTATTTTATCTAAATGATTTATGAACACCCTGCATAATAGATAACATCATAGATTACAAAATATTTATAACACTTATATATATTTAAAAATACACTTGAATAATTTATTTAATCTATTTATTATTATTTTTTTTTTATCACTGTTTGAAAACAAATTTAAAATATTCCCCTTGTGAAATCTACCTTTAAGAAAAACAATAAAAAAATCTTGAAAATTTATATATATATATATATATATATAAATTTTCAATATGTGAAAGATAAAACTAGTTATTAGGCGATGAATTTAAAATATCCAAAATAAAAATTTTTAAGTAAAAAAACTGATTTGCAATTAATAATTTTAATGTCAATTGTGATACAGTAAATAAATATATGTTCGTATAAATTATTGCCTTGTCAAATATTTATTTATAGATTAATAAAACGAAAATATTCTTTAATGAATAGAACTTGGGAATAGAAGTTAACTGTGAAAATGTATGGCAATTGTTTTTACTTTATAAAATATTTACAAAATTATTTCCTATCCTCAAGGGAAAATTCTTTCAAACAATATTAATAAAATACTTTGGCTAGCAGTATGAAACTTATTTAACTAATGCATGAGATTTTGCATTTAATAAATTGGAATGAAAAAGAATAAAAAGAAAGAAAAAAACCCGGATAGAATAAAACATCTTTTTTTCTTTTTTTTTCAATTGTAGAAACAAAACCTGAAGCAAAATAAATAAATAAGCTTACAACAGACATAACGAAATAAAAAACCAAGTAAATCCCAAAACATATACTTCGACGATTACATAAACAACTCATGCTCAAAGTAAGACGGACTCCCCAGTAAAAGAGGAAATAAAAGCCCGACCAACAAGGAACACATCAAAACTTCTCCAGGAAATCAAAGCAACAGCAGGCAATGGCCAAGTAGAAAGGAAATGTGCGGACAAAGCTCGAGTCCTGATGTATAATGCGATCAGCAAAAGATGCTTCTAGGCCTATTTCACTAAGGGGAAAAATAGAATTCAATGTATATGTGGGGTTCATCGTTGTGGTCCGCTGTTGCATGCCATTTGCGGAACGCTGCAGAACGTTCGGCATAACGATCGCAATCTTTACAGCTTTGGCAAGTTGTTGGAATGGTCGTCATCGGTTCTTCTGACCAATCGGAATTGCTTTCCCCTGCCACAGTTTGGACGGAAATGGCCGGTCATCCGCAATAAACGACAACGAAGAATATGCTAAAGGATCGCCCAGTGTGTTTCTTTTTTTAGAAAAGAGTTTGGTCGTTAAAATCAGGTTAAATGAAATCTTCAGTGTAGAATTGCAGCTGGAAACTGGAATACCAATTATTGCTCTGTTTTTGTGTAAAATGTTTTCTAAGACAACTCTAGAAAGAAGAACTCTTTAAAAAGAAATAGAATTATCTTTTATTATATTTTTTTTTTTTTAAAAAAGAATATGATGAACAGAATTTTTTTGTGAACACCTTTGTGAATTTTAGATACATTACTTTTTTTTATTATAAAATTCGTATTTGTCCTGTGACTGAAATCATTGAATTGCGATATATTGTAACATCTCGGCCTATATCAGATCTATAACGCTTTCAAGACGGCCACTTTCAGTTTCATGGGAACACTTTAATTTTTGTTTATAAAGTATTATATATATATATATATATATATATATACATGACTCTGTTTATAAATTGTGATTTAAAAAAAAATTAAAATTAAAGATATCAGTAGATTTATGTGCAATTCACTCCAAAGTCGAAGATTTTCAGAGTTCTGTAGTCTACAGCGAATCTAAAATGCATGGTCTACAGCAGACCTTAATTAGCACACGGCGTGATACACGAAACCACAAGGGGCTCATTTTGAAAACAGGCGGAAACTGTGGCCTGTTCTATCACTTCAGAGAAAAAGGCAGCACTTCTTGTCGACTTGTCGTAGAACTGTTACTGAACCTCCCCTTAAGAATATCGGTAAAAGAGGGCTTCCCTCACTTCTCATTGGAGACGACCCTTCTTCAACCCATGGTCTATCACCAATCATGATGCAACAACTCATGACGTAGTCCATATTTCATCTGTAATTGTTTCGTCCTGTGAAGGTCGAACGGACGAATCGTTAATTTCATGAGGTCTCACTATCCATGATACTAATTATCTGCTATTAGATTTGAGTGACAGATTGTTCTGATTAGTACAAAACACTAACGTAATATAAATATCCACGACACTGCTTATCGGCTTATAGCTTGTTATTATGCCCATTTTAAAGAATTTACATTCCTTTTTTCCTGGGAACGAAATGCTACAACACTTCTCGTTGGGAAAATGCTATTATATATGCATGAATTGCAAATATTTTTAATAAACTTTCTTATTTAAATTTTTTTCAGGTCTTGATATCTACTTAAATAAATGTTGAAAGACAACTTTTATCTGTGACAGCAGTAAAAATCCAAAGGTTTTTCGTGTATTTTGACAGCACCTAAAGAGTTTCTTCTAGCATTTATTAAAGGAGTGTATATATGTATATATAGTAAAAATAATTTTATTCTAAGTTGAAAAATAATTTTAACAGAGAAAAGTTTTATCAGAATTTATTAAACCTTTTTATTATTATTTTTTCCGTCCGAAAACTCAGTAAGCTTAACTTAAAAACTTAATAGATAGAAGTTATTACTTGTTTTATTAAATCTTGCATTTCGTTAAATTAAGGCTTAAGTTTTTCATGAAGTATACGTACAAATTTTCTTAACTGCTTTATCTTGAAATTCTAGGAGATATGAAAAAAATATGAGACTTCTTTTTTGCAAAATTAAATAGCTTCGCGAGATAAAGCATAAAAACTCAAGTTCATTTTTAAGATTTCGTTTAATTTTGGAAGTTGTTTACAAAAAAAAAAAAAAAACATAGAAAAAAATCTTAATTAGTGAAATATAATTTCAGTAATTTTGCTATAGAAATGGCGGAAATATTTTTAAATTCATGTAATTTTTTTTTTTTTAACCTAAAAACCAGATAGTCTAATAAATTGTCAAGGCAAGAAAATAAGTCAAAAGAAATAAATTGCATTCCATTGGTAGACTGGCTGACTGGCACTCGGTATATACAGGCTTTGGGTACGAGTCCGGCGATGCCATGGATGTTTGTAGTGTTTCTGAATCCATTTTAAACTAGGTCGCGGTTTAATAGGATCGTTGAGCGCTGTGGAGGTAGTGTTACTCGCGTACGTAGCATATCTTCAAGCTACACATGCTTCCTGGATAGTGCTAAATGAATGGGTAACAGTGGTGCAGCCCTTGTTAGGGTATAAAGATTAACTGTCGCTGCATTGACATCAGCATTAGAACAACAACTTTCCATTTGTTAAAATCATGCAAATATTTGATAAATAATAAAGTTAATAAGGACAATTTTAAAACATGAAACCAATTAATTATCATCTAAATTTTTCAAATGACTTAAAAATATTTTATTTAAATTATTTTTTATATACAAATCTACTAACCTAGAACTAGAATCACAATCGTGACAATCAGTCTATTTTTTATGTACATAAATTAATACTTTAATTTTATTATGCAATATTTTAATTCCGATAATATTCCTTTTTTAAATCTGCAATTATAGCAATATTTAATACATATATACGGCGAAAATACTTCTTTTTTTCGGGCAATATCATTTAAAATCAAGATAATCTTTCATTTCATTCCTGTCGATTACTTGGCTATGTGGACTAATATTGCGTTTGAAATAATATTGCATATTTGAGAAATACACATTTAATATCATGCATATTAGATATACAAATACATGTTTTAAAATCATACTTAGTCTTTTATTATGTATAATGCTGCTGGTCTTATAACTTTCAGAAAATTGTTGACTCTTTTACACTGAATTCAATTTAAAATGTTAAAAAAAAAAAAAAAAAAAAAGTTTCCCTTTTTTTTTTGTAATGAACACACATTAATACAATATTACGCTAAAACAAAAACTCTTATATTTTAATATTGTAATTTTATAATTTTAATTCTTTTAATATAAATTAGCAATTTTATAAATATTTTATACAGTTGAAAAAAAGAAGGTTGTAGAAAGCCATTAAAGAACTATTCACAAACAATTTAATATTCCCGGGGCTTATGGAATTTCAATTTTTTTCTTCGTTTTTAGGTTGCTGGCACTGTCCTTGACATCTGTGGGAAATTTGGCGTCAAAATATTCATTAGTGTTTGAGTTACGCTTTTGCTTTGTGAAACGTTAAAAATGATTCCGGCGAGTTTTGAAATGTCTCAATTAATTGAGCAAAGAATTTGCATTCAATTTTGTTTACGGAAACGTATAGAATGTTGCAGAAGGCATTCGGTGAGCATTGTTATATCGGAAAGAAATGTTTAGAAGTAGTACAAACAGTTCAAAGAAGGCAGAGAACGCGTTGAAGACGAAAGGCTCGTTCCCACCGAGGCGAGAGACGTGAAGATTCAAGAGGCATGCAAGAAAATTTTTCGACCCCTTCACAGCGAAACCACAGAAATAGCATTACGCCTAGTGAAGTTCCGCTTCGAGTTGAAAGTGGGTCAACTCGGAGCGGTGCATTTCAAACCGGTTTCAAGCGAACGTGGTGAGGCTAGTGATTGGTCAAATTTTTCGCTTATATCTTCTCGCCTCAGTGGGTACGAGCCTGAAGAGTCGTTTGGTCGACCATTAAACTCAACCGACGAAGCTCACTTCCAAAAACTTCAATTCAATTACAAACACAGGTGTTTGCAAACCCTCGATTTACAATTAGAGACCTTGCAGAGGATGTTGGAATTTCAAAACGATCAATCAATTCCATTTTGGGCCTCAAACGCGTCAAATCTCGATTAGTACCGAAAGCACTGACTGCGCCAGCTCACACTGCATTGATTGTTCTTGACTTTTTCGCAAAAATGAAACCCATATTGTTCCACCGTGCGACTTATGGCTATTCCCTAAACTCAAAAGACCACTCCGGGGACACCGTTTTGAGTCATTTGAAGGGATTCAACGTGAATCGCCGCGCGCTTTGAAGGCCATCCCCTGCCGATGATTTTTTTAGCATGCATTGAGGATTGGAAAAAAAGTTGGCATAAGTGCATTGTGTCCGGAGGAATTACTTTGAAGGAGCTGAAATAAATTTTCAAGAATAAATAGAGTTTTTTGAAAAAAAAAAAAAATAATAATTGGTCTTCCTTTTTGGACACAGTAGTAAGTAGCGTTTTTATTGCAAACATACTTTTTTACTTAGTGTACTTTTTGTACTTACAATATACACAGACCGTGTATATTAGATAGCAACAGTTTCACTGGAATACTATTGTAAATAGTTGAAACAAGTTTGGATAACAGTTTATCTAATTTCCTATTTAATATAAATTAGAGTGATAAATAAAACTATTTTGTTTTTCAAATTAATATTTAAAAAACTGAAATCTGCTCTCTAATTTTCCAAACAATGTTGCATTGAAACAAAGTTTCAGACCATGTATATTTCTATAGCAACAATTTCACTTTACTTTATAGAAATTTACTACTTTTTTTTTACTTGGGGTTTCTTGCCTGAATTGTCGAGTGGCTAGCGCTCTTAGCGCTCGGTACCACAGGTATCGGGTTCGAATCGGCGGTGCCATGGATGTTTGTAGTGGTTCGTAATCCACTTTAAATCGTAGGTCCCGGTCCAAATAGGATCGTAAAGCGTTGCAGGGAGCATTGTTACTGCGCGTCCGTGGCTTATCTTCAAGTTACAAGCGCCCCTGGGTAATGCAAAGTGAGTACGTCTGTGCAGCGCTTGCCTTAAGGCATCCAAGACCAAGCTGTCTAAGTGTTTGCCATCTGCATTAGAACAAAAAAAAAAAATTGGGATTTCTTAATAATTTTTATAATTTTAATTCTTCTGATAGAAATGAGCAATTTTATAGAAATTTTATATAGTTCAAAAGAAAAGGATTGTGGAAACCCATCAAAGAACTATTCACAAACAATGGAAATTGTTTAGTGAGATATTTTGCTACTATTCATGATTTACAAAATCACGAACTAAATAGACAATTATTATTTTTATTTGTTAATATATAGCGAATTTATTGTAAACATAATTTTTTTTTTTTTACTTGGGATTTCTTACTTAATTTTAATTTTTCTAATAGAAATGAGCAATTTTATAAAAATTTTATTCAGTTTAAAAGAAGAGGATTGTACAAACCCATCAAAGAATTATTCACAAACAATGGAAATTGTTTAGTGAGATATTTTGCTACTATTCATGATTTACAATAATCGCGAACTAAATAAACATTATTTCTTTATTTGTTAATAGTATATAGCGATTTTACTGTAATCATAACTTTTTTTTATTTAATTTTTAACTGCCCTTAATAACTTATATGGCTATCGAAGATATTGCAGAATATAAACTGAAACAGAATATAAAATGGGGTAAGGACTTTCATAGTCTTCCAAACTTAAAGACTTTCATAGTCGTCACAAAGTTCACTATTCTCAAAGCTATACAATTCGAGATCACCAGAAACCCATTGCAACCAGACAGTCCGTCTGAAATACAGCCATCGTAAACACTCCAAAGGTTTACAGCACTATATACGGTAATAGCTTCCTTCTCCATCTTTCAAGCATCGTACGGTCTGGGGACTTTCCTGGAACACCCGACCCAAGCTATAAACAAGGAAAGGGCGTGGCCGACCCTCCCTCGTTATGATGGCACCATGCTTCGATGATCCAGCAATGCCTCGCAATAACAGCTTGACCAGTGGCAGCGGCTTCTTGACCGGGGTTGGAAGTTTTCCCACACTTGACCCTTGCTCCCAGGAAATAAATGACAGGGGGTGAAATGGAACGTGGAAGGGGGGTGTGTTTTATTTCCCCTTCTTAAATGAGACAGAAAATGGCAGGATGTGGGGGATTGTTTGAAACTATTTGACGTTTTCCGATGGGATGGGAAAAAGGAAAGTTTTGGAATGCCGAAATACCATTGCCCTTCGTATGGCCTGGTGGAACGTTTAACGTTGCATTGAAGCAATGTTGCAGACCGTGTATATTGGATAGCAACAGTTTCATTGGAATACTATTGTAAATAGTTGAAGCAAGTTTGGATAACAGTTTATCTAATTTTATATTTAATATAAATTAGAGTGATAAATAAAATTATTTTGTTTCTCAAATTAATATTTAAAAAAAAGAAATCTGCTCTCTAATTTCCCAAACAATGTTGCATTGAAGCAAAGTTTCAGACCGTGTATATTGGACAGCAACAATTTCACTGGAATACTATTGTAAATTGTTGAAGCAAGTTTGAATAACAATTAATCTAATTTATTTATATATTTAATATAAATTGTTGTGACTGATAAATGTTGAGAATTGATATAAAGGACTTTGTTCCACAAATCAATATTTAAGAAACTAAAATCCGCTCTCTCTAATTTGAAAGCAGCATGAGTGTATAAATTCTTATTTCAAATAATTTATACAATCATGTTACTGCTTTATATCCTGTGTAATGCATAAATGTTGCATTGAAGCAAAGTTGCAGACGATGTACAATGGATAGCAACAATTTCACTGGAATACTATTGTAAATAGTTGAAGCAGCTTTGGATAACAATTGGTGTAATTTCTTATTTATATAAATTAGAATGAAAATTAAAATTATGTTGCTTCTCAAATCAATATTTAAGAAACTGAAATCTGTTCTTTCTAATTTCAGAGTAGCAAGAGTGTGTAAATTCTAATTTTCGAAGAATTTCAATACACTGATGCCGCTGCTTTGTATCCTGTTTTAACAAAAATAAAGTTTCAGGAGATTGGAAAACCTTCTGTTATAGTCTTTGAATAAAAACACATAGCACTAGTGGAATTTGTTTATGTTTTTTAGACATGGACATTGTTATGTTTTCTAGATGTGCTTTTGTTTACAAAAATATAACACGTTTCATATATTCCAAAACCAAACGCTCACTGCCAGTGTTACATTTCTTTTTCCCTTCAGCCAGCTCACCCCACACAGACAGGATGTTTACTTTATCGGGCACTGACTTCCACCAAGCACGTGGAGCTATTTATCCATGAGGCAATACTATCCAAACAACAGATTATTTGAAACTTTAACAGTTGCACTCACAATTCAAGGCAGGATATCCATACAGAAGCATGAAGCATACAAGTAAACACAGCAAAAATAAGCGTATTGACAGAACAGCAGTTAAGCATCAAGATTATTCAAAAGATAACATAACATAGTGAGGTCCAAAGATGAATTGACGGACACCTCAGGGAGGAATAGTTAATGCCGTTTAAGAAACATATTTCCTCAACAAAATCTACAAGTAATCAGACAAATACACTTTTATTTATATAATTAAGCGGTCACAAGCAATTATAATATTTATACATAAATTAAAATTAAAAAGAGTTCTTCTAAATCAATCACGAACATGGCTTTTAATGATGAAGCAATAATACTAGTACTAATACTTTAAACTACAGCAGCTATACTTAACCAATTAAAAGTAAAATACATATAGAAGCTTAAAGCATACAAGTATATACAGAAATACTAGCTTATTGATGGGATAGCAGTTAAGCATCAAGATTGCTCAAAAGATAACATCACATAATGATGACACAGATCAGCTGACGGTGGCAGCAGGGATTAATAAGAAACATATTTTCTCCACAAAACGTATAAGAAAATCCAAAAGTAATCAGACAAATACAGTTTCCTTTATATAATTAACACATACTAAATACCTTTCCAAATTTTTAAGATGAGCAGAAACAAGCCTATTCAAAGACAAACTGTGAAATTAATATTTTGACGGAATCCTCACAAAGAGACTGGAATAGATCAAAATCCCCCTGAATGAAGCTGCTTTAAGTGAAGATTAAATAAAGTTATTTGGGAAGCTAATCCTAATCTGTCTCTCTGACATAAAACCGAAGTTGTGTCTGCCTCTTTTTCTCCAGAAATGCTAAGGAGATTATCCCATCAAATATTCGCCCCCTTCTGTTTGGCGTTGGAAAAGTTGCGATTTGACGTCATTAGTTGTGCTCAGAGGGAGCGCGAAAGACCCTCAGACGAGAGCAGACCATTTGTTCCTGGCTAAATTGCGTGATTATGGATTTTATTGGAATGGATATATTTCTTGCTTCATATCGCTTTTATTTATTTAATATTTTTTTAATCGTGTTCTTTTCGTTATTGAAAGCTATATCGTTGAAGAGTTTCCTTTTCTCTTGCGGACTTTTTTTCTAGGAGGAGGCAAATAATAAACTTTGTTATTAAAAATGATAAGAACTTGTACATATATTTTTTCCAGATACAGACAGATACTGGTTTTTTTTTTCTGTTTGTTGTCACTAATCTCTCTGGTGCAGGAAAGCCTACACCAAGTACAGAATACCTCAGTTGGCTAAGGATAATAGGCAGCTTCACTTTAGCGAGGAACCAAGACGGCTGAAGACGGAATCGAAAAGATGTTTTGTGTCAAAATATATGATACCCAATGTTGTTTATAAAGACATTATTTGTCCAAAGAAAAAGAAGCACGGACATAAGCCATCTTAAGAAATCCTTCGTCACATCATATTCAAGTTAAAAGCAATCTTCGCTGAACTTTTACCCCTCTTAATGCGTGTTTCCAGATCTCAGGAGGATTTGGAGCATGGGATCAAATGCGCAGATCTTATTTCCACCTTGAAGTCGTTAATCTCAATTCTTCCCCGTGTTGCATTATTGCAGCAAATCCCCATCTCATACACGTCTCTCAGATGTCCCTTTAAATGAAGATTTTGATTGAAATGAAAGCCAAGCGGAGAAAAATCTGCAGTTGGAGAAACAAGGCTTAAAGAGAAATTACGTGTCAATTCGTTGTTGATGAGTCCTTTTTTCCCCTTCATCTTTTGTTCATGTCTTGGAGTAAAATGTTTTAAAGTTCAGACTTTTGAAAAATTTATTTTCGGACAAAAATTTGTAAATTTTTTTTTTTTTTTTTTTTTTGTCTGATTAATTTTTTGTCTGAAATTTTTCTTATTTTCACCGTAATTTATAGTAAATTTGAGGGTTTTCTGACAGAACAACGTTAATGAAGCTATCAAGTTAAGTTGAAAAAAACTGTATTATTTAGATGGACATATGCTGATATTATAAGTGAGTGGGTATAATTCTCAGTGCTTCTAATCCTCAGTAAAAATATTTGTTAATATTGGTGTGCTGTTGATGTGTTTAATCCTCAGTGCGCATAATTCTCAATCCTGAATATGTCTAATCCTCAGTAAAAAATTATGCTAATATGGGATTACATTTTGTTGTGTCTAATCCTCAGTGTCCTGCAATGTGGGACGGACATCTCCTGAATAATCTACTCAGGGAAAGGAGGGAAGCTTCTGTTATGATCGAGCCCTCGCAGGTAGAAGTCTAAAATGATTATAATGTGTAAAATGATTTCTTTTTTGTTGGTTCCATTGCTCTGACTTTTTACAGGGTAAGTTTGTCATCCCAATACTCTATAGCAAGACTGCAACTTATGGTTTAAAGTGGATTTTGAAGCACTGCAAACATCCATGTCACTCCAGGAACTCTCGAAACTGGAACCTGTGGCACCGAGAAGCAGCTCTTTTTGTCTATACTAATAGAAAAATATATGAATCGAATATGATATGAAATTTATCTTAGATTTTCAGATACAGCAAAATTAAAATTGTTTTCTTTTAATAATGTATCTATTTATGCATACAATAATCGATCTGTATTTTACTTTTTCCATGCCTGAATTTCGGGGAGAAGTTCAGCATAAACTGACCACAAAAAGGTCAAACACATTTTAAGATAAAGTAGAAGAGCCTAAAAGATGTTTTGTTTATTAAAATATATGATAGCTAAAGTTATTTATAAAGCCATTATTTGCCTAAAAAAAAGCACAAACATAAACCATGCTAAGAAATCTTTTGTCAAGTCATATTCAAGTTAGAAGCAATCTTTTGCTGAACTTGTACCCCCCATAATGCGTGTTTCCAAGTCTCAGGGAGGATTTAGAGCATGGCATCAAATGCGCAGATCTTATTTCCACCTCGAAGTCGTTAATCTCAATTCTTCCCGCGTTGCATTATTGCAGCAAATCCCCGTCTCATGCATGTCTCTCAGATGTCACTTTGGATGAAGATTTTGATTGAAATGAAAAGCCAGGCGGAGAAAAACTGCAGACGGAGAAACAGGTTTAACAGAGAGATTACGTGTCAATTCGTTGTTGAACAGCCTTTTTTTTTTAATTTTATTTTCTCATCTTTTGTTCATGTCGTGGGGTAAAATCTTTTAAAGTTCAGTCCTTCGAAAAATTTATTTTTGGGAAAAGTTATTTAATTTTTTTTTTGTTTTTTGTCTGATTAATATTTGAGAATTGGTTCTTATTTTTATCGTAAATTATTGTAAATTTGATGGTTTTTGACAGAACAACGTTAATGAACTGGTCAAGTTTCGTTTAAAAGAACTATGTTATTTAGTTGGCCATATACCGATATTAGAAGTGAGTGTGTCTGACACTCAATATCCTCAGTGTGCATAATGCTCTATCCTCCAGCATTATGCTAATATTTGCTCAATCCTCAGTATGTCTAATCCTCAGTAAAAAATTATGCTAATATGGGATTGCTGTTGTTACAGCAATCCTCAGTATCCACAGTGAGTGTAATCTTCAATCCTCAGTATAGGCCGAGACATTACAATATATCGCAATTCTAGGATTTCAGTTACTGAACAAATAAAATTTTATAAAAAATTTGGCAGTTTGAAAAAATGCAAAAGGTTTTCAGAAAAAAAAAATATATTTTTATCATATTCTCTATTTTAAATAATAAATAAAATAAAAAAGACAATTTTATTTATTTTTTTGAAAAGTTCTCGCTTTTTCTTCCCTAGAGTTTATATGAAAACAGAGCAATAATTGGGTATTCCAGTTTCCAGCTGCAATTCTCCAGAAGATTTCATTTAATCTGATTTTAACGATCAAACTCTTTCTAAAAGAACCACACGGAATGATCCTTTAGCATATTCTTGTTGCCGTTTATTGCGGATGACCGACCATTTTCCGTCCAAACTGTGGCAGGGAAAAGCAATTCCGATTGGTCAGAAGAACCGATGACGACCATTCCAACAACTTGCCAAAGCTGTAAAGATTGCGATCGTTATGCCGGTTCTGCAGCGTTCCGCAAATGGCATGCAACAGCGGACCACAAACGATGAACCCCACATATACATTGAATTCTATTTTTCCCCTTAGTGAAATAGGCTTAGGAAGCATCTTTTTTTGCTGATCGCATTATACGTCAGTACTCGAGCTTTGTTTTGCACATTTTCTTCCTACTTGGCCATTGCCTGCTGTTGCTTTGAGTTTTCTCGAGAGTTTTTGATGTGTTCCTTTGTTGGTCGGGCTATTTATTTCCTTTTTACTGGAGTCTGTTCTTACTCTGAGCATGAGTTGTTTATATAATCGTCGAAGTATATGTTTTTGGGGATTTACTTTTTTTTTTTTTTATTATTATTTCTTTATTTTCTTTCTTTATGTTTGTAAAGTTTATTTATTTATTTTTGCTCCAGATTTTGTTTCGACAATTGAAAAAAAAGTCGTCTAAAAGAGGGTCCATTCTTTTATTTAAGTTTCTTTTTCTTTTTTTGTTCCAATTTATTAAATGCAAAATCTCATGCGTTGGTTAAATAAGTTTCCCAAGTAGTCCTGGAAGCTGTTACAAGTCTCAGTATGGGCCAAGACGTTTACTATATCGCAAATTCGATGATTTCAGTCCCAGAACAAATACGAATTTTATAAAAATAATAATGTAGTCTAAAAATCAAAAAGGTTCTTTCAGAAAAATAGTATATCATACTTTTTTTTTTAAAAAGTAAATAAATAAATTAAAAAAACATTTGTTTATTTTTAAAAGAGTTCTCTCTCTCTTTCTTTCTAGAGTTGTCTTAAAAGAAAAATTACACAAAAAATAAAAGCAATAATTGCATCCCACTCCCAGCTACGATTCTACAAGAAGATTTCATTTAATCTGATTTTAACGTCCAAACTCTTCTAAAGAATCTCGGCGACTTTAGCATATTGCCTCCCTCTCCGTTCCCAAGCTTATTGCAGATGTCCGACCAGCCTACAACGTCCAAACTGTGGTAGGCAAAGTAATTCCGATTGGTCAGGAAGAACCGATGACGACCATTCCAGTCTGTTCTTACTAGTTATGAGTATTTTATGTAATCGAAGTATATGTTTTTGGGATTTACTATTATTATTTCTTTATGCTTTAGTGTTTGCCAAAATGTTTATTTATTTTGCTTCAGGTTTTTGTTTTCGACAATTGAGTCTGTTCAAAAAGGATCTCTCATTTCCTCATTTAAGTTATTTTTCTTTTTTCTTTTTTTATCCCAATTTATTAAATGCAAAAGTCTTTCCATGCGTTGGTTAAATAGAATTTCGAAACTACTAGACAAAGTATTTTGTTAATATTGTTTGAAAGAATTTTCCCATTTGAGGATGGGAAACAATTTTGTAAATATTTCATTGGCAGTAAAGCAATTGCCATACATTTTCACACTTCTGTTCCCAAGTTCTATTCATTAAAGAATATTATTTTCGTTTTATTAATCTAGCGAATAGATATTTGACACACAAGGCAACATTTTTATAGAGGCACATATTTAGTTTACTGTATCACAATTGACGTTAAAATTTATTAATTGCAAAATCAGTTTTTTATTTAAAATTTTTTATTTTGCACAATTTAAATTCGTTTCCTAATATAACAAGTTTTTATCATTTACATATTGAAAAGTTAATATATATATATTGTTTTTCTTCATACATTTGATTTAAAGATTCACAAGGGAAATATATTTTAGAGTGTTTTCTAATGCTGACGAAAAAAATGGGTAAAGTTAATTATTCAAGTGTCTCTCTTTTAAAAATATATATGAGTATTCTAATCATCATGTGTAATCTATGATGTTATCCATTATAAAAAGTGCGCTTATAAATCATTTATATATAAAAGGAGTGGATATATTCTTCTAGAACGAATATTTGCGATGGAACCTAGAGATGTACTGCATTCAAAGTTTCACTAAAAGGCGTTAAATGTCCAAGTTGGACTTTCTTTCCATGTAGCGAAACTTTGAGTTGCATGAAAGTCTGAGCCAGAGGTAAAGCGGAGGGCCTCGTGGCTCAGGTGGCAACGTGTCACAGCCCTGCTCACAGCAAGAGCATTAGGGCTTAGGTTCAACCCTTTGACTGGCGGCGTTTTGTTGCGAACGTTGTTTCAAAAAATGAGGAGATTCGATGGCATGGCATGTGATGTTCAGCCCGTCCATGCCTCGTTAATCGCACTACATGGTGAGAGGACGGATGCCCACGCATGGTTTCCAAACTTTTTGAAAGTCGTGGCGCAGTTTAAAAATCTACAAATAGTTATAGGCACATTCAGGAGTATACAAAATTTCAGAAGAAATAAGCAGGTTCTGCCAGCCAACGCCTCATGCTAGATTTGATATCCAGACGGTACGATTCCAAAAAGACTGGCCAGGTCTCTTTAGAGGCTTGGAAGAAATGTTTTAAGATTAAAATTACATAAACGCTGGCGCTCCTAGTTGCCGCCATGGAAGTTACAGCTCCTAGTTTCTAGAAACCTTATTTGGCGCGCATTGTATTGCTGTTTTGTGTGACACGTATGCGAAGAAAGAAGGAAAAAGCAACCAGAAAGGTTAGTTGTTTGCAATGAAAGCTATCCTTGAATTTGAAAACTGACAAGAAAAAGAACAATTTATTACTTTTGTATATTTGGGCACATATTTCTCAAGAAATACCACTTGAGATACCTCTTGCACTGCTCTATTACAATAAAGTTAATATATTAATAATTGAGTTGTAATTTTTGAATTAACTATTTATAATACTTTGCATTTATGGAGACTGAAAATTATATCGGTTGAAAATTAATGATTAGTTAGACTTTATCATAAAAAGTCTATTTTAATACGTAGTGCTTAATAATAGCATGGAGTCTCTTTTAAATGTTTTTAAAATTTCTATGTTAAAAAGAAGACTCAAATTTCCTAGTAAATATACTACTCAAATACAAGATTTATTTGTCATTTCTCCAATAAAATTTTACTGATTAATATGATTAATTATTTAAGAACAATGGCACATGTAATTCATACCATTATATCATAACAGCAATACGTAA